>CAKNXH010080548.1:0-25682 GCA_932178445.1 Andricus quercusramuli | reverse complement strand
CGTCTCAGAGTATCAGCCTTATCCTTGTACGCGGGGCTCTACAAGGATGGACGAACCCTTTCCCTAGCTGCTCGTGGGAACAACAATGAAACCAACTAACCACCAAAATGTTGTAGATGCGGTTCAAAACGATCGAACGCGCAGAGCACCCGACAATGGATCGGCAAACAATGCCGATCATCCTAGAGTTCGGGGTGCTGAAAATAATTTAGATGGAAACACGACGACGAGCCGGCGAAACGCCCACATTGAGTGGACGGATCAACTTAAGAATGACGTGCTAGACTGCTACGATGCCAGCATTATCCCTGCTCGCGGAGGCTTTATGGCGCGTATGCATACTCTGTGGTGCCAGAAACACCCAGAGCTTCAGCACGTTTCGCATCAGTCTTTGCGAAATCAAGCCGACTACCTCCGGAAAAATGAATATGTACGCGGAGCGCTTCCTCAACCGCTGCTTGAGCCAACTGCAGACGAAGATGAAACGACATTGAGACCAACCGCAGAAAGCAGGCACCTTTTGGAAGATGATCACAATTTCAGTACAAGGAGGAACATCAACATGTAAGTTCCTCTTAAGCCCCAAGATCTGGCTGAAATGGATGCCTCCCTTCATGGAGATATCTCGCAAGAGTCCGACCTCTGGACCATCAATTGCTCAGTTTATGGTGCTGCTAGAGCTTTGGCTGATTCAAATCAAAGGCTGAAACCGACGATGGATCAAAAGACAAGAAGACGCTTGCATCAACTGAACAAGAAAATTGGATGGGCAAGAAAGAATGCGTCCCGTGTTCAATGTGTGATTGACTACATAACATCTGGTAGACCGTTCACGGAAAGGGTTCGAAAGTTCGCCCAAGAACTAAGGACCTTGAATCACACACTAAACAAGTCAAAGCTGCTAACAATCAAGCAGCATATTGTTGACAAAATAAGGATGTTATCTGACGCAAGGAGGAGGATACAGAAGAGGGAGAGATGGATCAGGGAGAATCAACAGTTTCTCGCTGACCCATCACGCCTCTTCAGTGATCCCCCTGGTTTTGTAAAAAATCCACCCAAGCACAAGGAGCTCCAGGTTCTACTCTACTCGTTTGGGGTGGTTCAGTGGACGAAGAACGAGCTTAAGGCCCTTAATGTCACCACGCGTAAGATCATGCATATGCATAAAAGCTTGCATATCAATTCGTCAGTTCCGCGATTATACATTTCACGCCGTCAAGGCGGACGCGGACTTCTGAATCTACAGTGTCTTCATAACCGAATTGTTTTGAGTACAGCTTACATCGTTGCGAATGGCAGAGGTCCTCTTCTAAAGATGGTCAGAAACCACGAGATGATTGGCAAAGGAGCGTTCCTTTACAAAGCCGCGGAGCAAGCTGCCGAGACCCTTGGCCTGAATTTCAACATCAGAAGTGAAGAAAGTGCATTACTCCATCTAGATGCTTCACGTCTAAAAGCCGAAGTAAAGAAAGCAGAGGTTGGAAAATTTCACCAAGAGCTACTCGACAAGCATATTCACGGAAACTTTCACAGAAATTTAGAAAACCAGTCCTTGTCGAAGGAGCAAATTTTTGCTTTCCTCAAATCATCAGGGCTCAATTCAGGTACAGAGGGCTTTATTTTCGCATGCCAGGATGGTGTAATCTCCAGCTTAGCATATCGCGCCCGCATTTTATGTCAAGAAGTTCCCAGTGATAGGTGCAGAGCGTGTCATGCACACGCTGAGTACCTAGAACACATACTATCGGGGTGTCCGACCCACGCAGGAACAACGTATATCTATGGGCATAATGCGGCCCTAAGAGTACTTTCTTACCACCTTTGTCGCTCTTACGGTGTTGGTCGCGACCCTGCCCTGCCGAACGCTCCAAGGGATATAGAGTCAATTGTCCGGAACGAGAAGTGCCAGATTTTCTGGAACTACGATTTTCGGGCAGCAGTCTCCGTTGCGCACTCGAGGCCTGATATTGTTCTCCAAGACTTCGAGAAACGAACTATATTCGTGATCGAATTCTCGGCTCCGTCCGAATACAACATCACTGCAAAGGAGAAAGAAAAAGAGGAGAGGTATCAAGACCTTAAAAGAGAGCTGCAACGACTGTACCCAAAATATTCGTTTCGAGTAATTGTCCTTGTGATAGGTGCTCTCGGAGGTGAGAAATTATCACTGGTTCGTAACCTTAAAGCCACACCCGCGTGCCAAAAATATGCCAAGGCACTTGCGAGATGGACGCAGAAAGCTGTCATCCTTGGGTGGCTTCGTGTCCTCAAGACACACGAGGGTTTCGCCGGCCTGTCGTTGTGATTTCGTCGTGCCCTGTGACCACCCATCTCACGGATGTGATACGTGGCCATAGGTGTGTTTTACCGCGGTTCTACTGGGGGCCATTGACTTTTTTTTTTAGATGGCAGTTGCTCTTAGTGGTACCCTGCGGTGGTTGTTTAACATTATTTTAAATTATATATATATATATATATATATATATATAATTCTTCCGAAGCTTCTACAGTTTTTGTTTGAAATCTTCAAAAATCAACATTTTGTAAAATTTTCAAAAGTTGAACATTCTTTTTGAATCTCTTCAAATCTTGTAAATATCTCTTGAATTCACTCGATTTTTCTATTGTTCAATTTTACGGAATTGAAACAATTTGCTTCAAAATATTCTACACTATTTTTTGAAATTTTAAAATATCGTTTGAAATGTTTTGAAATCGTTTTCAATTTCTTTTTTCAAAATAAAGAATCATTTGAAATTTCCTCAAGAATCTTAAGAAAATTCTCTTTTTTTACATCTTTTCAGAATTTATAAACCTTCTAATCTTTTGAAATTATTGAAATTTATTCTGAATTTCATTTAAATTCTGCAAAATTCAAAAAATCGTCTTAAAATCTTTCAGATTCTTCACTGATAATTTTGGAAATCTTTTTAAATATTCTCTTTGAATTAATTTTTAACCATGAATTTTTCCCTCTTCTTGAAACCTCACAGCATTTTAAAAATATCTTTATAAGTTTTAATTCTTTCTGTATCGTTTCACAACTTCTCAATATCTCTTGAAATTACTCAGATTTTTTCTAAAATGATATAATATGGCAAAATGCAAAATTTTTCTTTATCATCTTCTACATTCTTTTTAAAAATGTTAGAAAATAATTTGAAATATTTTGTAATGTTTTTTAATTTTCTCTTAGAATTCATTAAAAAAAATCATTTGAAACTATCCCATGAATCTTAAGGACATTTTTTTCATTCTCTTGACACTCTGCCAAATTCGGTTTACCTGAAAATTGTTTAAATCCTGAAGAATGAAAATTGTCTCGAAGTCTTCCATATTCTTTTTCCACAAATTTTAAAATCTTCCAACCTTAACATTGTTCTTTGAAAATAAAACCGAAACGGTTTAAAATCTTCCCAGAAGTCTTGAAAAAAATAATCTCAAATCTTTCAAAATTATCAAAAACCTATTTTTTTCGAATTCTTCGAAATGAGTTTTTGCCCATAATTTCATTTTTCTTATTGCGTTGAAAATGTAAAAGAGTTTACAAATTATAGTTTGGTAGAAAAATGTTAAGAACGTTATAAAAAATAATAAAAATAAAATGTTATAAAAAATGTAGTGAAAAATAATGAAATATTTATCAAAATTGCTGAAAAAAAACTTAGCAGGATGTCGAAAAAATAACCGAGATATTTGTTATTAGAAGACTTTTTTTGGCCTTCAATTCTCAAACAATAATGAAAAACGAATTTTCAACAAATTATTCTCATTTTTAACCAAATTTTCTGTGAGTCTTTGGTGGCGAAATTTCATAAATAGTCAAGATGATGCTTATTCTAGGCAAATCATTCTTATAAAGTTTTCTGAGTCATTGCAATTCTCCAACAAATATATGGAAAATATACAAATAAATAAATTCTTCAAAATCGAAAAAGGAACTCCGTCGAAAAGTAGCGCATCAGGATCCTCAATATGCCTAATTTATTATCATATTGATTCATATAGATCCCGTTTTGATCCATCATATTAAGAAGCTTGTAAAAAATCCTTATTTTTCTTAAATTCGTTCAAATATTCAGAACACTACCCTTGGAAATTGATGCATACTAAGTCAAGTTTGTAATTTCATGATAGGACATTCTTATTATTTCTATAGAGTTAAGAATGTAACGCCATAGCGTTTTTTAAGCTCTTCTATTTTTCAAACTTTTCTGATTTTCAAGTATTGTATATTAACAACATATTTCTTTGAAATATTATATAAAGCCCTATACAATTTCATTTATTTGCAGCAAGCAATCAAATGTCAGCGGTCTCAATGTGAGAATTTCCAGTCTCATATTTGGGGACCATTATTCATATACGCAATTTTCGAAAAATAATGGGTTCAGAAAAAATCTTGTAAAAGTCAGGGAATTTCAATAACTATAAATAACTGTCAAGCAGCATGAATTGAAAAATGGTCAATATTGCTTTGGAATTGTTTTATCTTATTTCTAAAAGATCTTGGTTGAATGTGTTACAAGTTTAAGATTCTGGTCATCCTTTCTGGATTGAAATCTAACTTTTTGCTCGACAATTTGTCTTTTTCATTTTGGCTAACAAGGAAAATGTTTATTTGAAAATTCGACAATTTTTTTGAATAGTCATCAGTTTCGTTTGAAAATTCAACTGCTTTGTTGGAAATTCGTCTGTTTGGAAGGAAAATCGTAGTATGTTCTTAGAAAATTTCCTTTTTGTTTGAAACTCACATTTTGATGTTGAAAAATCAAATTAAAATCGATCTTACATAAATGTTGCATTTTTTTCAATTTGTCTTTTCGATTTAAAAATCCACCTGTTTTAGTGGAACTTTTATTTTTCTTGCCCAAGAATGCGACCAGTGTTTACTCAAATCCTGGAAAAAATTCAATAACGATTCCAGGGTTTTCCCAGGTATCTGAATTTTTTATCAGGTATAACTTTTTATAGTACGGAGCCATTTAAATATATTCAGATTTTTTTTAAAGAATCGTCTCGACAAATATTCCTAAATATATCTGCACCATCCATGGATTGAGTAATCAAATACTACAGAAAAACAGCATTCACAATTCCTTGAATTTCTTCCTAAAGTCCATGAATTCAACTAATAATTCAAATTTTTTTATTTTATCTTCTGATACTCCAAATGCAGTGCATATTTAGGTAAACTTACTGAAAAACTCAATACACGCGGCTAAAAATGCATAACATATTATTAAAAAATATTGAATTTTCAATATGATAGGTTGATTTTTTGGCAAATAGTTGAATTTTCAACCGAGAAGAGTAATTTTCTTTTCTTTGAGTCGGTACGAAAGGAGTCTTCTATTCTAAATCAACGAAAATTTTAATTCTCAAACTAAAACTTTCAAACGAAAGTCATTTATCATATAATTATAGTAACTTAAAGATACGTTGGTGATGAGAAAATTGAAAAACGTTTTTTAGACTATGTCTAAAAGACAGGTAAATGAAATTCTCGTATTAAAACTTATATATAAACTACAAATATGATTTTCATTTGTAGTATTCTCTTTCTATTTTCGGTGTCAAATCATGAGAAAAAAACATATTTCAGATGTTTTTTAAAGTTCCCTAAAAAAAAGTCATAGTCCAAATTTCATAACTATTTGGCAACCACCCGTATACTAATCAAAGTAAATATAAAACGATAAGCGTTGGAGATTATTATATTTACACTTTAGGTCTGGGACCATATAGGAAAGATTCAAAGAAGGAAGAACCTTGCTAATAAGGTTTTTTCTTATTTAAGTTAAGCGAAACGTGACAGCAAATAATATTCAAGAAAAGAATGCGATTGTGTAAAATTGTTATCTTTATCGAAACAATGTGAAGACATTATTGTGAAATTTGTACATATACCACATTAATTCCACCAACATAACATATTTACAAGTTATATTGCTTAAAAATTGGAAAAACAGAATTAGTGCAATCGCTACAATGTTTGTCCCCCCCCCCCTTCACCAATAACTGGCCACCTGATTTAGGTTTGCTCATATGGAAGAATAGTTAGATTTTATATTTGTAAAGTAGAAAACGTCAAATATTTTCTTACTTAATGTCTCGAATTATCCAAGAAAAATCATCAGAAACCACCCTTACCATATGAACGCGTAAGGTGGAGAAAATAAGTAGTTTGATTTCTGTTATTTTAAATTTGAGAAGCGTGTGTATACATATAGTAAGGGTGTTTCTGAGGTTGAGCCTAAACGGTCATAGTTTATTATAATGGAAAGAAAGTTTCAGATGCATAGACGAAAAGAAACAGATCATGAAGATGAATATTTGGAACATATGTTGGCATACACGAGGGGTTTCAACGAGAAAGTTCCAAGCATAGGTTGGGAAAAGTTTCAGTTTGAACCTAATTCATGCTTGTCATTCGAATTTCCTGCTAACATACGAGTATGTTACAATAATATTACTTTAGATTTATTTATTTCCGTCTTCGTATCTGGGAATGACGTCCAATTCAGTTTTAAAATTGTAGAATTAAATAAATGTCTTGCCGCATTTCCAACAGAAATTTTTGCGAAATACGTACAATGATAGTCAACATATGTTTTAACTGTTTCATAGTGAAATGGGAATTTTTTGATATAGTTGATGCCTGTATGTGAGATATTTTAATGTATGATTGAAAGAGTTTATGTTATATTTTACTTACAAACAGAATTGAGACATATTGTAGACATCAAGAGCAGCAGAATAGGAGTTAAAATTTTCATCTTTATAGGAATAGGCACTAATTTGCGGAATATTTTCAGAACTTCAGCTGGAAAGATCGTGAACTGATTGTAGCTGTATATATATACTAGCTTCCGCGTCATATTGACAAACGGTATTACTACATTCAAGCGATGAAATAGCGCTTTTTCCTTCTGGAAAAAATCTGTTTACTGGCCTTGCAAATATTAGACGTTCGAGGCGTAGAATCGCTTTTTACGTGAAAATTGAAAATAAGCGACCCGTTGCCAAAGAAATTACAGAAACGACAAAACTTTTCTGAATATTCTTAAAAACTAGTACATCGGAGTTTTTTGTGGAAGCATATTGATTGTTCTAAATTCAGTACGAAAATTATAGAATTCAAAATAATAGATGCAGTTTGACGATGTGATAATAAAGAATTGCGTTAAGTTTTTCTTATTTGAGGGGCTGATAGCAAAAGGGGACAGAAAAAAAAAATCTGAGCAAAAGTAAGTTGGTTTTTTCTTGGCAAAAAAACGAATCAAGTCACGCGCGACGGCCAAAAGTGGTTTAGCCGTTTGACTCGTTTTTACTTGTAGCACGTGACTAATTCGTAATTTGTTTTTCGGAAGAGAAGAAATCAACTTCCAACTGCTAGTCCGAGATGAAATCTTCTTTGCCGGGGCTCTGGCTCTTGTAACAGTGTTGGATGCACTGGCCAGGTTAAACCTGGTTAACGGCGTTATTCTGCCTGGTGACTCAAATCTGGAAATTGTCGCCAACAACACGGTTATGACACTTTTTTTCAAAAATGACTTAATATGTCAGGTTTTTGGAAATTCTAATGTGCACTGTGACACTGATGTTCAAAAATGACCGGAAACATGGGACATGAATGTAGCAGTGATCAAAGTGTGAATTTGATCAAAAATATGGTAAAATAACAGTGCTCAATGTAACTAAATTCTACACTTAGTGCTCGGGCTAGTACTAAAGAAATTTCCGTGATCCGAACAAGTTGGACATGTTTTAGATCTACAGAAAATTCGTTAATATGAGATATTTCAACCTTTAAAAAGGTGTTGAATAAACACCGAAACGTTGATAGGTTTTTGTACATTTCCTTTTAATCGCAATTCAGAAAAAAATATGTCAATGAAAAATGCGAAAAAAAGCGAAAAAGGGTATTTGAAGATTGCTTTTTCTCTTTCTTGTTCTATTTCTCATTCTTCAATTCGAATGGATACGTTTGAGAGTGCGTTATCAAAATTTGATCGTTGTATTCTTGCTTTTTATTTTTTTATTTTTAAGAACTTATCAGCTAACTCTGAATGCCAGACGTTAAAGAGGAATTCATATTTTGATCCATGCTGAAATAATTTCTTTTTAAATTATAAATATTTATATAAATTTCTAGTATTCATCAAAATCTATTAGATCATTTTCTTCTGATCATGTAAGACAAATAGAGTCACTTATAAGTGTGAGGGTACGGAATTACTACACTGAGAAATACTAAATTGTGCTCAATTGTGAGTCTATTTACTAATAATTGAGGAGCTGTATTCTAAAACCACCTATGAATTTTTTTCGCTGAACGGAGTTGGCCTTTGCACAATTTTGGAACAAGTTGCGAATTTTAATTTTAGAAAAACACATATACTCATCGGGATTGCGATTGTACATCTTTCTCCCTAGATATACAATTTGTAGTGTGTTCCATTTCCGAAGTATTCCCGAAAACCTCGTTTTTCGAAAACACTTTTTTTTGTCCTTTTTTACTTCATCTCCCTGTAATTCATCTAGTTCTTTGAATATTTGAAGGAAAAATTAACATCAAATATTCCTAATGACGCTCTACAACTGATAAAGTAAATAACTGATGAAATGTCTAGCCTAAATAGTAGTTATAAACTTTCACTTCAAACATTGAATAAATGATACCTTTATATCTTAAAGCTCATGGAAATTCCAGAAAATTCCAATTAACAAAAAACTTCCAGCAGAGAGGTTGTTCAGGAAGCTATATATATATATATGTTTTTCACTGGAAGAATTATTAAGAATAAACTATCAGTAACAAGCTACGAAGGTTTTATTTTAGCTGCGTGTCCTTGTTGATTCCTGCGGAATCTTGTTACTTTTAAGTGGACGGATCAACTCAATGACGGCCTACTGGAGTGCTACGATGCCAGCATGGTCCCTGAACGAGAAGGTTACATGGCACGGCTGCATGCTCTGTGGTGCGAGAAACACCCAGAGCTCTCAGACTTTTCGCAACAACGTCTGCGAAACCATGCCGAGAACCTCCGGAAAAGAGGTTATATAAGCGGAGTGCCTACTCAACCGCATCCAGAACAAGCCGGCAACAGAGAAAGTGAGGCGACACTGAGACCAACCGCAAACAGGCATCCAATAGCGGAAGAACGATGCTTCAGGACCCGGAGAAACATCAACATTCAGGTTTCTCCCAAGCCCAAAGATCTGAGTGAATTGGATGATCAACTTCGTGGAGATTTTTCCAAAGAATCCGACCTCTGGACTATCAGTTGTGGTGTGTATAATGCAGCGAGAACTTTGGCAGACGCAAGCCGTAAAACAAAACCAACGGTTGATCATAAGACCAAAAGAAGTTCATCAACTCAGCACAAAGATAGGCTGGGCTAGACAGTACGCATCCCGCATTCAGTGTGTGATTGACTACATAACATCTGGCAGGAATTTCACTGCCAAGGTTCGACGGTTCGCGCGCGAACTGCGGATCCGACATCACACAATCAACAAATCAAAGCTAATGACCATCAGACAGAATATTGTTGACAGAATACGAATACTATCTAACGCTAGGAGAAGTCTAGAGCGGAGAGAGAGGTGGGTCAGAGAAAATCAACAATTTTCATCTGATCCATCTAAACTCTTCCAAGACCCTCCAATTACTGTCGACCATCCGCCCAAACCAGAGGAGGTCGAAGCATTTTGGAGAGAAGTCTACGAGGTCCAGCATCCACTTCAAGAAGACTCAAAGAACATAAATAGCTTCAAGGAGCAGTGCAATGCCCTCATAACACCTGAGGAAGAATGCCCACCTATCAACCGAGGAGGTGAAAAACGTATTAAGAGGCATGAAGAACTTTCCCGCTCCGGGACCAGATGGTATAAAGACCTTCTGGTGGAAGAAGTTTCGTTCGACCCACCAGCATCTGGCCCGAATTTTCACCTCATATCTAAAGTCGGAAGAGCCTATTCCGGAGTGGTTGGTGGAAGGGCGCACTGTGCTCCTTCCTAAGACGGGCAACTTAGCTGATCCTAAGAATTACAGGCCAATAACTTGTCTGAACACACTGTATAAGATCTTCACAGCCATCCTAAATGATAGGATTCTTCGGACAATTGAACCTGTGTGGCGAGAGATGTATGAACAACGTGGCTCGAAGAAAGGCGTAGCAGAATGTCGGGAGAACCTGCTCATCGATAGATGTTTCTGTAAAGATGCAGCATCCTATCAACGATGTCTATCGATGGCCTGGATAGATTACCGAAAAGCTTTTGATTCAACCTCCCATAGACTTATCATCTATCTGTTGGAAAGCTTAAAGGTTCATCCACACATCGTGAGATGCATAGAGAGATTAATGCTGCTTTGGAAAACCAGATTTACCATCTTATCTGGAAAATATCGTGTGATTGCTAACAGTATCACCTTTCAGATAGGTGTGTTTCAGGGCGACAACATGAGCCCTCTGCTCTTTTGCCTCACATTATTGCCACTATCTCTCGCACTTCGCCGTTTCGAAGGGTACCTCTGCGGCAAACCTGGAAATCGAAATCATAAGGTAACTCATGTATTTTACATGGATGATCTTAAGCTCTATGCTAGAAATCAAGAGAAACTACATCTAGCTCTAAAAATTGTCACAGAGTACACTCAAGAGATTGGAATGGAGTTCGGGTTAGAGAAATGCGCCAAGGTTAATTTGAAGAAAGGAAAACTTAACGGCATCTGTGAAGATCCTGAACTCGTTGACAGAAGGGCTATTTGACACCGATGACTCCGATGCAGATACAAACGTCTGCTCCGACAGATATGGTCTTCCGAACTGTCGGCGAGGAACAAAGTATCTGCAACGAACATGCTTGCCGTCCCAGTAGTACTCTATTCATTTGGAGTAGTTCCATGAACGAAGGACGAGCTCAGATCCCTCGACATCGGGTCCCGAAAGGTTATGCACATGAACAAAAGCATGCACCTTAAGTCTTCTGTTCCACGACTTTACATCTCACGCCGTCAAGGTGGTCGTGGAATACTGAACCTTGAATGTCTTCACAACAGAATTATTCTGGTTACAGCACATATTGTCGCAAATGGACAAGATCCTCTTCTTAAAATGGTCAGAAAACACGAAGAAGTAGGCAAAGGGGCGTTTCTTTACAAAGCAGCAGAAGAGGCTGCTGAACACTCGGCCTTGACTTCAATATCAGGGGTGAGCGAAATGCATCAAATCTTATCCATCTTGAATACTCACTCCTGAAGGTCCGGATTAAGAAAGCACAGGAGAAAAACTTCCGCGAAGAGCTCCTCGACAAGAAGATGCACGGCATCTTCCACAGAAATGTGGAAGATCAGTCGATTTCGTATGAGCTGACGTTTGCTTTCCTTAGATCACCCGGTCTGAAGTCGGGCACAGAGGGCTTCATTGTGGCATGTCAAGATGGTGTCATTTCCACTCTAGCATACCGTCGCCACATTTTGAGCCAAGATATTCCCGATGATAGCTGCAGAGCGTGTCATGAACATCCCGAGCATCTAGGACACATGCTATCTAGTTGTCCAGCTCATGCGGGAGCAACCTACATCTAAAGGCACAATGCGGCACTGAGAGTGCTTTTTACCATCACTGTCACTCTTACGGCATTAGCCCAAATACCTCTCCGCTGAACGCCCATAGAGAAATAGAGTCAATTGTCGAAAATGAGAAGTGCCGCATATATTGGAACTTCATATTCTCGACAATTGTTTCTGTTGCGCACTCGAGGCCTGATATGGTTCTTCTTGACTTCGAGAAACGAACCATGTTCGTTATCAAATTGTTGGCACCAGCGGACAAAAACGTCACAGCGAAGGAGAAAGAAAAGAAAGAAAGGTATAAAGACCTTATGAGGGAGTTGCGACGGTTATACCTGGAATATTCTCTTAAGCTAATCGTCCTGATCATTGGAGCTCTTGGAGGTGCCAAGGTTTCACCTGTTAATAGCCTGAAAAGCATCCCTGCGTGTCAACAAAATGCTGAGGCACTTGCAGGGAGAATGCAGAAGGCGGTCGTACTTGAGTCGCTCCGTGTCCTCGGGGTGCACGAGACTTTCGCCGGATCATCGTATTGAATTCGCGCAGACTCACTTTGGAGGCCTCTGGGAGGCTGCGGTGAAGTCTTTCAAACACCATTTTGTTCGAATAGCTGGAAACACATTGCTCACATATGAAAAATTGCATACATATGTCGTTGAGATTGAGGCAATCCTCAATTCGCGTCCACTCACCCCAATGTCATCCGATCCCAATGATATCCTCCCTCTCACTCCAGCTCATTTCCAAATTGGAAGTTCTTTGACTGCTTTACCGCAAGGAGATTTACGTCTTGTTCCAGAATATCGCCTAAACTGTTGGGAATTGGCTCAACAAAAAAGGCAACATTTCTGGGATCGATGGCATAAGGAGAACTTGAACGAGATGATCGCTCGCAGCAAGTGGCAATCGGCGACTCATCAAACCAACATCGCTGTAGGGACTCTTGTGGTGGTCAAGGATGACAATCTGCCCCCTTTGAAGTGGAGTCTCGCACGCATCATCGAGATTCACCCTGGACGAGATGGAATTGTCCGAGAAGTAACGCTTAAGTGTACATCTGGTACCGTTAGGCGTGCCTTAAAAACATTGTATCCATTACCCATCGAGTAAATGTGTACACTATACGGTAACATGTAAACTTGTAAGTAGCTAGGTTCTATAATCTGTGAATCAACTTTTATCTTAAACAACGACTTTTTATGATTTTATTTCGAACGTCGACCGTTCGCCCTTCAATATAATTAATAAACTATTTTCTTGATTCTCATTTCATTAAAATTATTCGACTGTCACTTAAACTCTAGTGAAATGTCTTATTATTAATCAGAAAGGAGCGCTTGGCTTTTGAAATGCTTTTTCATAAGAATTAGTAGACTTTTTCCAGTGACTCTGTTTTTTAAAATTAATTGACTTTTCTTCTACTATTGAATAAAATTCGCTGCAATCTCACCAGACTTTTCGATCTATCCAGGAGTTATCAAATAGTCACTTAAAATTTAAGCGATTATTTTTTTCCGTGAACGAGCGAAAATAAGATTCCGCAGGCGGCTGAAATGGAACTTTCATAATTTCTCACTGATGATTCATTTTTAAATGTTTTTCCTGAGAAAAACCTACCTATATTTTTCTGAATAAATTTTCCGCTAGGAGTTTATTTATAATAAAAATTCGCTCAACTCTCGATAAGCTTTAAGATGCATGATTTTCGCATTAAAACACTTTTAATTCTACGTAAATTATTGTACAAAATGACAAATCTTTACGAAAATGCCGAATTTCACAAAAGTGGAAATATTGAAAAACTGTTCTTAAAATTATGTTGTAGATAATGGTAGTTTATTGTACAAACGTACAAAATTAAGAGTGATTTTTTTATATTTATAGACATTCAAGAAGATAAAAAAACAAATCTTAATTGATAAATAACAATGGAATAAGTATTGATTCACAAAAATTCTAGAAAGTTTGATATATATTTAGAAGTATTGTATTGAAAATGAAATTCTGCAACCTTACAGGAATAATGAAAGCTTGTAGAAAAATTTCAAGATAATTTTGATTAAATTCCTGGATAATTTTCAAATTATTTTTTTTCAACCAATTTTAAAAATAATATTGAAAAATATTTCATACAAATTTTATTTATGAATTGGTGTTTTCATTCAATGTACAAAAGTTAAAATTTTCTTTTTGCAGTTTAAAGACTTTGAATTAGAAAATTTTTAATTGAAGAGTGTGAAAAGCTTCCAATTCATACGTGTGAAATATTAAGCCATTGAATTGAAAAAGTTTCAAGCTTGAATTTGAAAAGTTTCAAATTGAAAAGTATTCTACTTCGAGCATTTCAATTTGATGTTGAGTTTTTATAACTACAAATTGAAATATTTTATCTTCAAGAATTTGAATATTTTAATTCAAATTATAGTTTTCGATTCCTTCTCACGCACTCAATTTTCACTTGCAGTCAAGAAGCTTTTTTTCAACCTAGGATGACAAATATTGAGAACATTGCAATGACATAATTTCAAATGACATATATGGTATCCAATCGATTGCTATTGCATTTGAAAAAAACTTCAAACGTAATGTTTTCTGTTAATTGATAACGATTATTCATGATGCATTATTATTATTATTATTATTGATTATTTATACATCTTACATAATATAAAAATATCTCATTGCACTATTCTAAATGTCTATCATCCTAGGTCGAAAAAGAACAACGTTTGAGTTGCCGAACCTATAAATTCCTCTAGATTTTTGTGATTATACTTTTTGTAAATTCTAGTAGAAAATTAAAATTGAAAAAAAACAGGAATATGCAAAAAAAGGACAAAATTCGTCTCAATAATAGAACAAAATTGTACTTTCCTGTAAGTTTGGTTGTAATTCATTGAATTTATTTGTAGATTCCTGTAAAAATGGTTTTAGTTTGTTGTACGTTTTGTCGAAAATTTTCCACCATGAGTATCAGGTAAAAAATTGACAACTTTTTTTTAAACAGAACGGTTTATTTGATAGATAATTTTGAAAACTTTGCAACTGATTCTCACTTTTTCTTAATTTTTATGCTTTTAAATGAAAATATTTAAAAAATTGTGATCATGCGAAATTCTTAAGACGAACCCTCGGTTAGGCTAGAGAAATGTAGGTAAGAGCGAAATCTGCTTTACTTGTGAGTTTCCGATGGTCCCGATGGTAATGACCTAATCTCTATTGCTTTTACATCATGAATAAGAAAATTTTTAAACTATGTTGCTTTTTCGATTTATAACAGTAAATTCTGGATCTGAGATGAATAATATTCGAAATTATATAACTTTTCATAAATATTTATTCCTTGAACTTTTTTTACACTTATTTTCTGTTAGACCTTATTTAACGCTTATGTTACGGCTTATAATTTATTTTACGTAACTAACATATCATAAATGTGAAGAATATGTTCAAACAATACGCTGCGAATAAAATTCATCAATATCTAGTGTTTAATTATATAGCTTTTTTTATTTTAAAAAGGGGCCCGTCTTAGGATACCGGGTTGCCTTAAACGAGACAAATACATATTTTTTTCAACATCGAAGTTCATTGCCTTTTAAACATTTTTTGAACTTTTGAGTGTGTGAACTTTGTAAAGAAAACATCATACTATGATGCCAATAATCGCTTTTGCTTCTAAAGTTCCTTAAAATCGAAAATTTTCGGAAAATATGGAAGAACGCTCGTCTTAGGCAACTTTCCCTTATGTAAATTTTGGTTAAAATTCGAAACTTGTCTCAAAAGCCTTCAGGGGTTGAAGCCGTTCAGCGAGATTGGTGGTTATATAATCAAATTTTCATTTTATTTCTGGATAACTATTTTCTCTTAGATAAAAAACTACTACTACTGCTACTACTACTTCTACCACTATTATTATTACCTATTATATTGCCTATATATACTGTTCTTACTCTCATTACAAAAATTTCATATTTTTCTAAACTTATGATAGCCTACATTTAATCCCAAAGTAGTTAATATTAAAACATGACATTGGCCGACGCGTTTATATCCTTCATCTGTAAAATATAATATAGGGATTCTTATTGAAAAATTTTTCAACGCACCCCAAAAGTTTGCTACTGGTTTAAAATAAAGATAGCTCAAATGTAGTCCCAAAGTCAGTTAGTATTGAGATTATTAACACATGACTTGGTCTAATAATAATTGGACTGGAGAGGTGTGGTTGGAACATTTGCATGAATTGCAACTGGAGTTAAACAAGTTAAACATATCATTCGTAAAATATAATATTGCGATTTTTATTGAGGAATTTTTTTAACGAACCCCAAAAATTTACTATAGATCGGAACTCAAGATAACCCAAATGTCATCCCAAAGTCAGTTAATAATAACACATGACTCCAGGAACGCAAAGGTTTTGTCCGGTTCATGGTCCAACCTCTACCCTTGCAGAGATCCAGTTGGGTGTTCTGGTTTGAAAGATACGTGACGAAGGATTCAGTATTTTATTTTTTTATTTCTCTTGAATGGCTTTTGAATCTACACAGGAAAAATGCATACGAAAAATTTGAGAAACACACTGCATTTTTCACAAAAACCCTGCTGAAATTCAAAAGCAGGTTTAACCTTCAGAGTTATCAGAATCTTCATGCGCTCCTGGATGTGAATGTGGATGCTGCATATTAGATGGAGGATGATGATAAGCTGTGGAACATAATATAGGGATTTTTATTGAAGAACTCTTAACAAATCCCAAAAGTTTACTATTGTTTCAAAATAAAGATAGCCCAAGTTTAATTACAAAGTCAGTTAATATTAACACATGACACTACGGACGCCTAAATTTGTCCGGCTTCTAGCAGTGCTCCAGTTTGTTATTCTGGCTTCAAAGATAAACTACGATAGATGCAATATTTTTTTATGGATGACAAATGCGAAAAATCTTAGACGAAAATTGCGTTTTCCTGGCCTCTGTGAAGCCAGTCGCGGTTTCGGAAAAGTAACCGGAAGGGGGAAGCATTGAGAAAAATGGATTATACGAACTGGATAATAGAGTTAAAAAATAAAATACCGTATAGAAAATTATATTAGGGCGTATAATCTATAATATTTTTTAATATATGAAAATATTACCAAATATGATCTCCAGAAGTTAAATTCTTATAATCTGGAGACATTAAATTGTAACATCTAAGATTTTCAAATATGCAGGTGTCTGTGTAGTCTCAGATGTTACGTCGCATTGTGACGCGTGTCATGTGCATCCGCTCGCATTGTGACAAGTAATAATAAGGTTATAAAATGTTTATCAGTGCTACATCATATCTGATTTAGATTTAGAAAATGGGTAAGATTATACTTCTTTTCATTACACGTCACTGCCACTTGTACAAGTGTAGATACTTAGCCTCCTTTACTTTCGTTTTTTTAGTCTAATGATGGCAACTTTCCCGCTTATTGCGAGTTTAAAAATTGAAATTTATTCCCATTTCTACTTAGGGGCTCGTGTATCAAAATGTTGTGTAGGTTGGTCAATATTATGCACAAATTATTATATATATATATATATATATATTTAAGGTTATCTAATGGACAAAAATTATAATATGAATATTAGATTTTTAAATCTTCGATTATATATTTTATTATCTCAGATTATGAAGTTTTACATTCGAAAACATTGTCTCGTAATATATATTTTTTAATATCTAGGGACGGTAGTTTTAATAATCTAGATCGCTGTCCATTTTTCTCAGTAAGGGCGGCGAGAGAGAGAGAGAGAGAGAGAGCTATGGCTAATTAAATATGCCAATTGAATAAGCTGGATTATTAGGATTTGTTAAAAATTGCATGTTATTATGAAATTGCATGTTTTTCTTCATTTTCCTCCATTTCCCAGTGAAAACAAAAAGGTGAAGTTAAGAGAAAAATCATTTGAGAGGCGATTGCCGGGTTTGCCATAAGTTATCATAGATATCCATAAAGTCTAATATGTTTAGACAAATTTCGTAAATTTCTATGAATTTCTGAAATTTATAAAAATTCTTTCTGTTGTTGTTGTAAAAACAGGGGTTTTGGATTCACTTGAAAAACGGAAAAAGCTACAGCATTTTACCTGGCGGAAAAATGTGAAGTTAAATTTCCTATGAGAATATGTACTTTTTAAGTTGAAATTTCAAAGTTGTTTCAAAGGTCTCGACGGGACAACGCCATTCAACAAGATCAATTTTGTGGCGGTTATAAAATGAAATTTTGATTTTTCTTCTAAATCACGACAACTGCTTCTTAGCTCGAAAGATTAATGTATACTTACATCCACGATTATTATTTTGACGAGGGAAGCGTCGTGCTTCCGATCTCGGAAGCATCTCCTCGCGTCGCCTACGCTGTCCCATTGTATCGTCTACTCGTGGTGTGTATGATTCTGTAAAATATAATATAGGGATTTTTATTAAAGAATTTTTTTATCAAACACTTAAAATTTGCTATTGGTCCAAAATAAAGATAGATCAAATGTGACCCCAAATACAGTCAATATTAAAAAAGGTATGAAATTTACCAATTTTTAGAATACTAGGTTATTTGAGTTCTCATGGTCCATTCAAATTCTTGAAAATATAGGATTCTTGCTCATGCGCCTTTAAGATGACTTTCTGCCGATTGTATATTCACTGGCATCCCTTTGATAGGAAAAAGAACAAGGCTCTTGCCTCTTAGGTAAAGTAATTCAATGAAAATTTGCACGATTTTGCGATTTTTCATATGCTGCTGAACAATTCTCAATCAAAATTTAAAACTCTCAGACGTGAATATTGAAGTAACATGAAATAGCAATAACTCATAACAGACAATCAATTAATTTCTGAATTTCAAAACATATTCTTCGAAAACAAATTTTCTTCCCGAAATTTGGTATCAAAATTTATAGTGTGTGAAAATTTAACCAAAAAAGACTCAGTAAGAAATTTAATAAAATCTTGACCCCGCGGATACTGCATTTCCAAGATTTTTCTGGGCTAATCATCAGTGGCGTAGACGAGGCCCGGTGGGGCCTGGCGCAGCCAGGGTACTTTTTTTGGAAGCCCGGCGGCGTCAAGCCACTTTTTTTCTCACACGAAACATTTTTCCAGATAAAGGCCGTCCATAAACTACGTTACCAATTCTGGGCTTTTTTGACCTCCCACCCTCCCCAAAAGTATCGTAAGCGTTGGCTAAAGACGCATTTCACGTTTATAAATTCTTTTGAATAACCCTTTTAAATAGCCCTTCTCAATAAGCCTTTAAAATGCCCAAAGTGATGAATTTGCAGCACAAAAAGACGAATTTTTGAACAAAAAATGTAATTTTCAACCAAACAGTTATATTAGCAACCGAATGGATGAACTTTTTAGTGGAGAAGACGATTTTTCCAGTAAGTAGTTAAACAATTGACCAAATATTTAAATTTTCAAGCCAAAAAGACACATTTTTTCGAAGACAGAAAAGTTACTTTTCAACCAAGAACTATAAATTTCAACCAATTAGGATAATATTTCTACCATAAGAAAAGAATTTGCAATCAAAGCGGAAGAATTTCCATCAACATAGTTGAATTTACGATAAAAAATGATGACTTCGAGAAAATAGTTAAATTTTCCAAAATTAAGATTTTCAACAACACAGTTGAATTTTTAACCAAATATTTGACTTTTTAGCATACAAAGATGCATTTTCAATCTAATGGTCGATTTTTTGAACGAAAAAAATGAAAATGGAATCGAATAGTTGAATTTTTTAAACAAAAAGGCCAATTTTTCAGAAGACAGTTAAATTTTCACCAAAAAAGCTTATTTTCAACCAAGAAAGATTACTTTTTTTACCATAAAAGACAAATTTTCAAAACAAACAAGTATAGTTAGTTTCACAAAAAAGATAATTTTCATTCGAGAAAAATGAAGTTTTAACAAGATAGTTGAATTCACAACCAAAAAGTCGGACTTTCGACAAAAAAGAATAATTTTCTACCCAAGGATACTACTTTTCATCAAAATTTACAGGTAGAAAATTACTTTGCACAAAAAAAACGAATTTCCAATTAAATTCTTGAATAACTAAACAAAAAGATTAATTTTTGACCAGAAAGATTAATGTTCTACCAAAACAGAAGAATTTTTAACAGAAAATTCAATTTAAAAGCAAATAGTTGAATTTTCAACTATAATCATGAATCCTGCATCAACAAAAATTATTTTTTGTACAAATCAGTTCAACTTTATGTCATATAATCCGCTTTTCAACCGAAAAAGTTGAATTCTCAACATTTTAAACAACAATTGCATTTTGAACCAGAATGGATATATTTTCAACCTAGAAAGATTAAATTCCCACCAAAAAAAGACGAATTTCCAACAAAATACATGAATTTGAATCAAATAGTTGAATTTTTTACTAAAAAAGATTAATTTCTGATCAAAACTTGAATAGTCGAATCGACAGTTTGAAAAATTCACTTTCAACCAAACATTAAACAAATTCCCATCAAAATAGTTGAAGTTTCAACCAAAGAAATGAACCTTCTTCCGAACAACTGAATTTTCAACAAAGTGGTCGAATTTTTTATGAGAAAAATACTTATGAACAATATAATTGCACTTGCAACAAAATAGTTGAATTTTGTACCAAATAATAGAATTTTAATCAAACTAGATCAATTCTGAACCAAAAATATAATGAAAACAAACAACTTCTTGAACCAATTTTTAAGAAGCGAGAATCTTTCTTTGATCGATCCAATGTTTACCTTAATAGGAATGTAAGTTCTATTATTCCGGTCTTACGGTCAATTTGAATAAAAAAGATAAGGAATGTTTCAAGTCAATAATTTTGAATCCAAAATTGTTCTTCTGAGGTGAATTGAATTTGTTATTTATAATTGGTTCTATGACAATGTATTTTTTTAATTAGCTGAATTTCATAACCTTTTTATTAGGGATGAATTGCCCGAGGGTGGCCAACAAATTGAGCTTGAAACGTTGCAAGATTGTAACTTTTTCATAACTAAAGTATTGACACGGAATACTCCTAGTATTTTTTATTCAAGTTGATCGTAAGACCGAATTTATAGAACTTACAATCCTATTAGGGCAAAAATATAATAGTAGCTTTTTCAATAACAAAAAAAGAATTCTTACCCAAATATATTAGTTCTAAATGTTATCTTAGTTCGTAACGCGATTCAGACCTGTAACCCCACCCCCATCCTTCGTAACCAATCTTATAATTTTCAGTCCCGCCCCCGCAATTAGTCTGGCAACGTAGTTCATGGAAAGTACCGCCAGGCCACTTTTTCTATTAGGACTATACCACTGCCAATCACAGATATATTGACATAATGAAATATTGACTGACCCGTAACTTAAATTTGGTAAGATTTGACATCAAATTTAAAATAAGCGGCACCAAAAATACTCTTATACCAAGTTTCAGACAAATATGTAAAAATTTAACAACTTCTTAATTTCAAAATCGGCGACCCTAAAACTCTTTTCATACCAAGTTTCAAACGTGTGCAAATCCTAGAATTTTAATTAGTAAAAGTTACCGGTGAATCACCGCAAAGATCTTAAATTTAACATAAAAATTTTACAAATTTCAAAAAAATTTCGACCAAGAACCCCCCAAACAATACATGAAAAAAAAACATTCAGTCAAATTGGACGAAACTGCGGAAAATGATAGATTTTCAGGTCCTGATTAAAAGTTCTCATGGCCGCAACCACCCAAAATGAATTGCTGAGGAGCTAGAGGTCGTCCAAAGTCAAAAATAGTTCGAAATTGAATACATTATATATGTAATATTATATATCATATTATATATGTAATACTCATACAACTTATGCACTTATATACATATTATTAGTTAACTTTGATATAGTTCGACATATTCACAAACAATGCATGCAACTTTGGAATGTTTTTGACTTTGGATGACCTCTAGCTCCTGAGCAATTTATTTTGCGTGGTTGTGGCCTGCAGAACTTTTAATCAGGACCTCAAGATCTATCATTGCCGACAGTTTTGTCCAATTTGACCAAATGTTTTTTCCCATGTATTGTGTGCGGGGTCCGTTCACAAATTCCAATAAATTTCCATAAATTTAATAAATTTTCATGAATTTATAAAATTTTCATAAATTTATAAAATTTGAAGAAATTTGTTCAATTAAAAACGGCTTTTCGGGTTTACCTTGAACAAGTTTTTGTTAGGTGAAACATTATTATATACTAACGTAGACCGCCAGAACTTGAAGCACCAAATCCAGAGCCGGAAGCATCGTTGTTTGTATGGTAGCCTCTCCAACCCGGAGGATAGGTGACCGTCACCGTTATTATAGGACCGTTATCTTCCATACGATAGGTCACAGCGTCTGTAAGATATAATATAGTTATGTTTATTAAAGAGTTTTTTCAACTAATCCAAAAAATTTGAAATCGGCGACTCCAAAAACCCCCCTTGTACACATTTTCATACAGTTCCGGCGAGAAATTGGACTTGTGGTACTTTTATTTGTACGTCTTGATTGATACAGTATTAATTTACATCCCTGATAGCTAGATAACTGCAGACTGGCGCAAGCTGGGCGCCAGAAAAAGAAGAATCTGTTGCAGCCTGGCGCCCGGCTGGTTCCGCTTTGGCATGATGTTCTGGCACCAGAGTCTGGTGTAGCAGATCCTGGCTCAGACTGGTCATGATGTACACCAGACAAAATTAAAATAACGTAAAACGGTACTACATAGGTTTCTGTAATAGTTTTACACTATATTTGAGCCCTTTCTTGGAGAACATACTGCGGAGACATCACAACATTTTAGGAGACACACTGAAATATTGAAAACATAACCTGTTGTCGTATAAGGTTGCATGCTTGCATGTTTGGTCCTACTTGTGAATGGTTCAAATTTCCGATTGCTAGATTTTCAATTTCATCATTCATATCCTACATTAATTACTAGTGTTTAAGCTAAATACCAGAATCTGGTTCCTTCATTCACCAGATTCTGTTTTTCGTCTGGTCTGATAATTTCTCCCGCCAGTCTGGTCGACTAGAGGGAGCAGGTGCTGAGCCAGAGTCTGGCCTCTGTCATACAAGGCAGACGTTGCTACCAGGCATATTGTTTTTGAGTAGCTTTTGAATCTACGCGGAGAATAGGCCTACGAGAAATTTCGGACACGGACTGCATGTTTCACAACAGCCCTACTGGAAAGTAAATAACTGAGAGGCAAACAAACCTGAAGTAGCCATTGAATTGCATGCACAAAAATTTCGAGCAAAATTCATGCGTCCAACCGAACGGTTATCGAAATGTTCAAAAATTGCTGGTAAATTACCGTAAGGATCTCAATTTAAAAATGACCATGATTTTATATATTCCCACCAATTTCACACATTTCCATAAATTTATTAGCAATTTATTAAATTTATTAGCGGTTGAGGAATAAAATTTGAATTTTTTTCTGAACCCCAACAATTTTGTGTTAGTTAGACAAATGATGATATACTCACGTTCTAATATTCTAGACAAAATCTGCTCCGTATTCGGGTTACGCCTATCTAAACGATGTACTCGTTGTGGATACTCAAGACCTTCCTCTGTAAGATAAAATATATGGTTTTTTATCAAAGAATTTCTTCAACGAACCCCAGAAATTTGAAATGGAAGACACCATAACCCATCTCATACCACACGCAGGAAAAGCATCTATAAAATGTACAACACAGTAGGCACAAATATGGGCAACATGACTTTTTAGAAGAAACCGGGCCGGCGACCCCCCCCCCCCTCCCCCCGCCCTTGTACAAAGCGTTATGCTGCTGAGACGAGAGATCGAATTTTTGCCACTTTTATTGATTTTTTGACCACTATGCAGCAACTTTATGCATATAGGCCTCAATTGATGCAGTATCCTTTTACAGGTTGTTGTTCAGTGGCTTTTGAATCTACGCGGATAAAACGTCTGCGAGAAATTTCGGACACGCACCGTGTGTGTTCCGACAGCCCTACTGGAAATTAAATAGCTGAAAGGCCAACAAACTTGAAGTAACAATTGAAAGGCATGCACAAAAATTTTGAGCAAAATTCATACGTCCAGCAGAACGGTTATCGATTTTGTGAAAAGTTGCCGATAAATTACCATAAGGATCTCAATTTAAGAAATGTCCATGAATTTTATATATTTCCACTGATTTCACACATTTTCATGAATTTTCATGAATTTAATGAATTGTCATGAATTTCTATAAATTTTAGAAAATACTTTCCCCTGATTAGGAGAAATAACATTAACTGCAAAAAAATCAAAAATAAGTTTCTTATATTGTTGGAATCGTGAAAAAATACACCTGATTATTCAAGTAATTTATTGCATTGTTAATAACTTCAAAAATAACTATTGTATAATTTTTAGAAAAGACCGCTTTCTACAAAGATTGTCGATTTGTAATTTGAGAGAGAGAGAGAGAGAGAGAGAGAGAGAGAGAGAGAGAGAGAGCCGTAACTGAGCCTTGCGGACTTTACTAAAATATTAGACGGTGAAGGCTACATCATTTTTTGCAGGAAAAAAAGAAAATACGTGCAATTAATTCCCATAGAAGAAAACGTATGATTTCATTTTGAATTCGAAACTTGTTTCAAAGGAGTCCAGGTGTGAACGGCGTTCCAAGAGAAAAATTTATTGGTGGTTAAGGAATAAAATTTGAATATTTTTCTAAACCCCAACAATTTTTTGTTAGTTAAGAAAATTTAAATATACTAACGCTGAATGCCTGATCTTGAAGCATGCTGCGAATTCTGGGTCCTTGTTCTTACTGGACGTAGTCGTCGTCGACTCTGAGGACTTCCGTCTGTAAGATGTAATGTAAGGATTTTTATTAAAGAATTTTCACAACGAACACCAAGAATTTGAAATCGGCGAACCCAAAACCATATTGTACCACACGCAGAAAAAGGATCTATAAAATCTACCACAGAATAGGCAAAAATATGGACAACATGGCTTTTTCGAAGATTTCAAAAGAAGTTCAGGTAAATCTACTGATGCAGGTTTCAGACAAACGTATATGAATTTAACAATTTTCGCCGTTATATTGGATTCACCATTTGATTTTGTAACTTTCAATATCAAACGCAAAAACAGCGACTCCGTCCTCCTCCCCCCTGAACAATGTGTTATGCTGTTGCGGCGAGAAATCGAATTTTTGCCAGTTTTATTTAATTTTGGAATACTATGCAGCTACTTTATAAATAAAGGTCTCAATTGATGCAGTATTCTTTTACAGATTGTTGTTCAGTGGCTGTTAAATCTACGCGGATGAAACGGCTACGAGAAATTTTGCACACGCACCGTATGTGTCACAACAGCCCCATTCGAAATTAAATAGCTGAAAGGCCAACAAACATGAAGTAGATATTGAAGTGATATTGAAGTAGTTATCGAAATGGTCAAAACAAGCCGGTAAATTACCATAAGGATCTCAATTAAGAAAAATTTCCATAAATGTTATATATTTTCAACACTTTCATAAATTTTCATAAATGTTCAAAAATATAATCGAATTGCATAAATCTCTTTGAATGTTAAAAATTATAGCCTGAGCATATTCGTCTAGTATAACTGTTATGAAAAGTAACCGATGGATTGCATCACATGCCCATAAGTTTCTGTCAATGTCAATAAATTCAGATAAATTTCCACAAATTTCCCACGGTTGTCAGAAAGGACGAATAGGTATCATAAAAATGTTAATAAACTTCGGTTCGCGGGATGATATTCAGGCATGAATACACATCAAAAATCCGTATGAATTGAAATCTTAACTGATTCTGTTTTCGAGATATCGTCAAATTACGTATTTCAGCTATTTTATCAATGGAACGTAATGAGCTGTACCTTAAGTATGCATTCAAATGCATGTATAATTATTATTTTTATACTAGGTATGTGTAGAATAAATAAATATATGTATTTGTGAGACCTGTGAGACGTTGTGAGACGTGGCCATAGGGGTGATTGACCGCGGTTCTACTGGGGGCCAATGATATTTTTAGATGGC
>CAKNXH010080547.1:0-22236 GCA_932178445.1 Andricus quercusramuli | reverse complement strand
CATACTTATCGAAGCTGATGCTTATTCAAGGCCAATAAGTCTTGTAAAGTCTTTAAGGTGATTGCAATTTTCCATTCAAAATAGGGAGGATATTCAATCAAATAAATGTTTGATAATCGAAAAAGAAACTCTGTTGACAAGTAGCACATAAGGATCCTGAATATGCATAATCTATTGATATATTGATCGATTTTGACCCCACATTGGTGCATTATGTTTTTGAGTTTGTGAGAGATTCTGATTTTTTTTTAAATTTGCTCAAACAATCTGAAGATTTACGGTTTCGTCGGAAATTCGTTTTTCTGGCTTAAATATTTAACTTGTTTCGTACAGAAATTACGTTACGAACAAAATTTATGTTTTGGTATTGACAAGTTAACAGAAATTTTTTTGAGTGAAAATTCAATATTTTTTGTATAAAAATGCAACTATTTGTCAGAAAATTGAACAATTTTTTCAAAAAGTCATCCTTTTTGGTTTAAAATTTAATCGTTGTGTTGAGAGCTCATCATCTAGTGCTGAAAATTCAAGTATCTTTTCAGTATCTTTTAAAAAATTCTGCAATTATAGTAGAAATTCCGTCATCCTTGGATAAAAGTTCAACTTTTTGCTTAAAAATTTCAACAATTTTGTTTCAAAAAATTCTTCTTCATTAAAAATTCAACCCTTTTGTTGAAAATTCTTCATTTTGGGGATGAAAATTCCATTATCTTCTTAGAAAATTCACTTTCAGTTTGAATTTCATATTTTGATGTTACCAAGTCCAACTAGAATCTTTTGCGGCTGATTAATCAAAGTTCTTTCTGATATGTCTTTTTACCTTGATATTCATCTGTGTTAGTAAAAATTTAATATTTCTTGAACAAAATAATTAAACTTTTAACCAAGGAGGATAGAAGTTTAATTATTTGGTTGAAAACAGATCTTTTTCAATTAAAAATTCGACTGCGTGGGTAAAAGTTGAAAATTGTTGTTTTCTTTAATTAAATGTTTATTTCTATGGATAAATATTGAACCATTTTGTTGAAAATTAATTTTTTTATAAAAGATACTATGTTAAGGATATTACAAAATCAAAATGCTGCAGTCTGAATGTTAGTGGCTGGGGAAATGGAAAAAGTGGTCAAGGAAAAATCAGAGAATTGTAATAATGAACTTTTCACCCTGGAATGCATTTATTATCTTAAATGAAATAAATTTTCATTAGTTTCAACACCCATATATTATTAATCTTGCAAACCATTAAGTACGTTCAGCAAGAGGGCGGACGACGGGGCCGGGGAGAAAGAGTTTGTTAAAGTTTATTACTGGGGTGGGGTGGTTTTCAAAAGGGCCTATAACCCGTTACGTAATTTATGACGGTCCCAAAGGAGTCTGTTCTATTCTAAAATTCCACTATTTGTTTTAAAATGCATATATTTGTCAAAATACAATGTGCAAAGTGCTCTACTTCGAATAAAAATTTACGACATTTTTCATTTTCAAACTAAAACCTTTAAACGATAGTAATTCATTCTAATTATAATAACCTGAAGATAAGTTGGCGTTAAGAAAAATTACAAAACGTTCATTAAAACTATGTTAGTTAACTCTTCACAAAAGATAGAATACCGTCGGAAATTGTGCGCACGGCTCTTGTGAGAGCTATTAAAAATCACTGCTGACTTCAAACGTGAGAGGTTTAAAAAAAATTCGAGATTTTCTCAAATTTTCTACCGCAACTTCAAGTTTTAGCACGAGTTACGGAAATTTTTTCAAAAACCTGAAAATTATGCGACATCGAGCCCGAAATCTTATCTTTAATTTATGCCCAGAAAATTAAAAAAATCTTTACGGGTACCCGAGATATGATCAAAAATGTTCAATCGCATCTGAGCTGAATTTCACGGTTTTCGGCCGAGAACCGCGAAATTGAGCTCAGAATATGCTTGTAATAACAGAAAAGACAGATAAACGTAATTTTCGTATTGAAACTTATATAGAAACTGCAAATATGAATTTTCATTTCTAGTATTTTCTTTCTAGTTTGGGTTTCATATCATGAAAAAATATATTTCAGATGGCTTTCTAAAGTTCCGTTAAAAAAAACTCATAGTCCAAATTTCACAACTACTGGGCAACCACCTATACACTAATTAAGTAAATATAAAACGATGAGCGTTGGAGATTATTATATTTACTTTTTAGGTCTGGGACCATATAGGAACGATTCAAAGAAGTAAGAACCTTGCTAATTCAGTTTTTCCTTATTTGCGTTAAGCGAAACGTTATAGCAAATAATATTCAAGAAATGTATGCGATTGTGTAAAATTGTTATCTTTGTCGCAACAATGTGAAGAAATTATTGTGAAATTTGTTCATATACCACATTAGCTCCACGAACATGACATATTTACAAGTTATATTGCTTAAAAATCAGGAGAGCGGAATTTGTGTGATCGCTAAAATGTTTGCCCCCCCCCCCCCCCCCACACCAACTAATAACTGGCTACCTCATTTGAATCTGCTCATATGAAAGAATACTGAGATTTTATATTTGTCAAATAGAAAACGTCAAAAATCTTCTCTCATATTGTCTTGAATTAGAAAAAAAATCGTCAAAAAATACCCTTACTAAATGAACGCGTAAGGTGGTGAAATTAAGTAGTTTGATTTCTGTAATAGTGAGGGTATTTCTGAGGGTGAGTCTAAGCGGTCTCACACGGCCTGTAGTAGCGCAATACGCAATAGTTTAATATAATGGAAAGAAAATTTCATATGCATAGACGAAAGACAACAGATTATGAAGATAAATATTTGGAACATATGTTGGCATACACGTGGAGTCCCAACGAAAAATTTCCAAGCATATGTTGGGAAAAATTTCAGTTTAAACCTCATTCATTCTTATCATTTGTTTCAGATTTCAAACGTAGGGGTACACGTGAATTAATATTTGTAACATATAACACACTTAACATTTACGCGTACAGATAAACCGAATTTCGTGCTAACATATGTTACAATGATTTTACTTCAAATTCATTTCTTTCCGTCTCCGTATCTGAAAATGTGGCCTCATTTAGTTTAAAAAATTTTAGAATTGAATGTTTTGCCGCACGTCAAACAAAGAATTTTGCGAAATACGTACAATGATGATTACTTATAAACATAATTGAGACATATTATAGACATCAAGAGCAGCAGAATCAGATTCAAATTTTCATCTTTATCGAAACAGCAACTAATTAGTGAAATATTTATAGAACTTCAACTGACAAGATCTTTAACTGGTTCTAATTGTATATATACTAGCTTCCACGTCATATTGATAAATAGTATTACGACATTTGAGCGGTGAAATGGCGTTCTTTCCTTCTAGAAAAAATCTGTTTACTGTCCTTGTAAATATTAGACGTTCGAGAAGTAGACTCGCTCTACACGTGTCGATTGGAAACAAGCGACACGCTGCCAACAAATTTACACAAATGCAAAAACTTTCGTCAATATTCTTAAGCATGGGTACTTGGGAGTTGTCGTGGACGTATTGATTATCCGGAATTCAGTATGACAGTAACAGAATTCAAAATAACGGATGCAGCATGGCGATATAATAATAAAAATAATAAAGGGGCTGATAGGAAAAGGGGACTGAAAAATGAGTCGGAGTAACAGTCAGTTGATTTTTTCTGGGTGGAAGAGCAAATAAAGTCCTGAGCTACGACCAGAAATGTGTTGGTTATTCAACTCGTTTTTGTTCATAGCAAGTGACTAATGCGTAATTTTTTTTCTGGAGAGAAAAAATGAACTCCCACTTGCAAGTCTACGATTGACTCTCTCTTGCCGGGACTGTGGCGTTTGTAACAGTGTTGGATGCACCGGCCAAGTTCAACTTGTTTGATGCCGTTATTCTGCCTGGTGGCTCGAATCTGGAAATTTCCGCCAACAACACGATTATGAGACTTTTCCTCAAAAATGACTTGATATGTCAGGTTTTTAAAAATTGTAATGTGCATTGTGAAAATTTTTTTTAAAATGAATTTTTAAAAATATGAACCCTCGATGACGAGAATTGATAAGAAAATAATAATTTTCATTAATCTCTGACGCAAGATAAAACTAAAGTTCAGCCTTCTTAAAGGCAAATAATTTTTAAGAAGTTTCGCTACATAATTGCAATTTTCTATAGGAATAATAAAAAAATAGATACACAAGACAAATTTCGAAAATCAAAAACAGGACTCCGTTGAAAAGTAGCGCATTAAGACCCCGAATGTGTCTAATTAATTTCAAATCCATTGATCCATGATCAATTCGAAATTCTAAAAAATTCGTATTTCTCTTAATGTTGTTCAAACAATTAGAAGGCATGATACAGAAGATCTTCTGATTGTGTCAATAGTGTCATCATTGACGCATCATCGCGTTATTTCCTTACATTTTTTTAACGCTGGTTGGGTTTCATGGCCGGGAGCCGGTCGGGAGCCGACCGGGCCACATTTATCTCGAATCACCTACTCGGGAGCCGGCCGGTTACTGGCCGGGCCAACCATGGTTAGATTTCATGGTAGGGAGCCGACCGGGCACTGGTCAAGATACTTTTTTTGTAGAAATTACACATTTTTTAAGAGCCATGACATCATTAAAGACGTACGGGATTCTAGATGAATTATTATTTGGAAAGTATGATTTGAATATTTATTAGATCAGTAGAACAGAAATTAGGGTCTTAAACTTCTTAAAAAAAAAAAACAACATTTAATTCTTTCCAATGTTTTACCTTATTGAATAAATCTGTTATCGATTCTGCAATGTGCAACAGCAGAGTTGTTACAATTTTCACAATTTTCTCTATTTTCAGACAATATTTAGTTTGTACACTTTCAAATATACCGCCATGTCTAACGCCTTCTGCGCCTGGCGTCGGCGGTTGAAAAGTCAAACTGAAATAGTTTATGGATGAAAATTAAACAAATGTTTTGGAAATTTTTCTTTCCAATTATAAAATTTTTCAATTTTAGTAGAAACTCCGTCATTCATGGATAAAAATGCAACTTTTTGCATGAAAAATATAATAGTTTTTTTCAAAAGTAATCCTTTTTGATTAAAAATTCAACTGCTTTCTTGAAAATTCGTCGTTTTGGGTTGAAAATTCCAGCATCTATTCGGAAAATTAAATTTTTTTGAAACTCATATTTCGATGTTGAAAAGTCAAAATATAGTCTTCTTTGCATGGTTATTCAATTTTTTTCTTCAAGTTGTCTTTTTAATTTAAAGACGAATCTGTTTTTGTGGAAACTTCAACATTATTGATTAAAAATGCAACGGTAGGTTGAAAAATAATCTTCTTTGCTTGAGGATGCAGCTATTTTGCTTGAAAATTTCAGTGTTAACCACTTGGTTAGGAAATCATTTTTTATTTAAGATTTGTATTTTTAGTTGAAAAGTCATCTCTTTGGTTGATGGCTTGAATAATTTGTTGGAAACTGAATTTTTTTAATTGAGAATTTAACTGCGTGGGTGAAAGTTGAACCACTTTGTTGATTTTTTTCCCCTTAGATAAAGGTGTATCTCTTTGGTTGACAATTTAACTATTTAGTTGAAAATTAATTTTTCAGTGAATATTTATATTTTATGGTATTAAAAGATTGAGATACTGTAATTTGAATTTTAATGGTTGGGAAAATGAAAAATTGTCCATGGAAGAATCATGACATTTTGAAAATGAAGTTTTCACTCTGCAATGCATGTATTATCCTTAATACGTAACATTGTATTTAGCTTCATGTTCCATATCTTATTGTTTCTAGAAATAATAATGTACGTGTAGAACAAGATGATGGGCGAGGTATATAATTTGAAAAGAGTAATTTCTTAAAAATAATGTTTGAAATATTTTCAAACTAACATTAAGAAAGTTAATACGCTCCATTCTATCAGGATTTAATAATTCAAACTGTTAAAAATTTATTATACATAGATACAGAGGATCACCCTCGTATAAACCCTTACGTAAGGACATAAACGTGCACAGTTGGGCAAGTGACATCTGTGCACGTGCACAGTTGGGCAAGTGACATCTGTGCACGTGCACAGTTGGGCAAGTGACATCTGTGCACGTGCACAGTTAGGCAAGGGACATCTGTGCACGTGCACAGTTGGACAATTGACATCTGTGCACGTGCACAGTTAGGAAAGTGACATCTGTGCACGTTAAAGTGCACAGGAGTCCATCTGTGCACGTCTAAATTTCGGCGTGTACAGTTGTCATTTGGACAACTGTGCACGTGCACACATGGTACTTGGACAACTGTGCACGTCGAAATTTAGACGTGCACAGTTGTCACTTGGACAACTGTGCACGTGCACAGTTGGTACGTGGACAACTGTGCACGTGCACAGATGGCACGTGCACAGTTGGCACGTGCACAGTTGTCCGTCTAACCAACGACGTGCACAGTTGGCCGTCTGGCCATAGACGTGCACAGTTGGGCACGTGCAAAGTTGCTACGTGCAAAGTTGACCCCATCCCGTTTCTAGATAGCGATCGCGATTTTCGTAGCATGTTTGCTGCATAATAGCTTCCATTGTCAGCGTGCAGCTGCGCGTTGATTTCCGTTTTAATCTTATTTTCGCTAGTTATAATAGACCCGAGGTATAATAAACTCGCTAACCCCTTCGAATTTCATATTTCCGGCCATTAGATCCCCGTCTTAATTACTTCGTTCGGATCTGACGACGGTCATATATTTTGTTTTCGATTCGCTAACTTTCAAGCCAATATCTTTGGCTTTTGTGATCAAGATTTCTGCATTTTTAGCTACCGTTTCTTTGTCATCCCCTAGTAAGTCGAGATCATCCGCATATCCAAGAATTTGTACTATCCCGTTGAGGGTAGCACCGGTCGGCTTCGCCTGCACTTGTCTGACCACGTATTCTAAAACTAAGTTGAAAAGGACGTACAAAAGTGCATCACCCTGTTTCAGGCCATCGCGGATCGAGAACTCTTCAGATAAACTTCCGTTTACGCGTATTCTACCCCCGCTGCCGCGTAAGCAAATTTCAATAAGTCTAACTAATTTTCTTGGTACACCCAAGAACTCTAGGATCCAGTACATTCGTGCGCGTACAATAGTTAGTTAGTTTGTAATTTAGGCGGGGAGGGCTCCGTGAGGTCCCAACCCCTGGCGCTCAAGCTAGGAAGCCTATTGTGCCACACCCGTGTTTATTCTCAAGGCAGTACTCCGAACCCAGCCATCCTTCACCGAGTGTTTTTGGGTCTCGGTGGTTTTTCCGTTGTTATCAACGTTCTGAGATTGTACCTCTCAGGTGCCAGGCATACCTATCGCACAGTAAACGACGTCCTCCTTTGTTGATCAGGCAAAGTGATCCTCGCCCACTCTGCCATTCGGCAGTCTCCCTAGCAGGCTAGGGTGTACGGAGCGATCCCTCTGAGGTCATCAGGTAGATGCACAGATTCAAAGCACTGTCCTGGTGTGTTATGTCAGTGTATGTGTGTGTGTTCATTACTCGAAATTGGCTAGCGACCATCGAGCGTGGTGCCTCCTATAGAAGCTCCCAAGCGCAAGATGAACGCTGACTCATTTTCGAGTCTTCACAGAATCGGCTTCGACCCCCAAGGCTATTCCCCTCGACATGGGGCCCCACCTTGGTAAGATACCAGCTTTTTCTGAGGGGACCTACAGTTTAAGGTGGGTTCCGAACCACCGAAGCACCGGTAGAAGTACATAGAAAAATTTCCATTTGTACCCGGCTCAGGGATCGAACCCCGGACCTCCTGCATGGAAGTCCGACGCGCTATCCTCTGAGCCACCGAGGCCTCTTTGCGCGTACAATAGAGTCGTAAGCTTTTTTGAAATCGATAAATAGCTGATGCACTACTTCTTTAAATTCCCATTTTTTTCTAGCAGTTGCCTAATTGTGAACATTTGATCGCTTGTAGATCGGTTCCGGCGGAATCCACACTGGTAATCCCCAATGATTTCCTCGGCGAAAGGAGTTAGTCTACCTAAGATTACATTGGACAGGATCTTATAACACGAAGGCACAAGTGAAATTCCCCGATAATTGTTACAGTTCGTTTTATCGCCTTTTTCAAAGATAAGAATAATAAGGAAGGTATTCCATTCCTCCGGAATGCGTTCTGTTTTCCAAACTTTGCGTATCATTTTACAAATTTGTCTTGTGAGGCAAGGGCCTCCATTTTTTATCAGTTCTGACGGTAGGTCGTCGATGCCCGCGCTTTGTTATTTTTCAAATTCTTTACGGCCATTTCTATTTCTATATCAGCAAGATCATCAACTAATAGATCAGCAGTGTGTATTTGGCCGAGATTACCTTCGACGGGGGCTTCGCGTACATTTAATAGTTTATCGAAATAGTCTTACCATAAATTCAGTCTCTCTGTCGCATCGGCTACTAGATTGCCATTTTCGTCCCTCATTACTTCCGTTCTACTTTGAAAGCCTTTCCTTATAAAATTGATTCCCATGTACATCTCGCGCGGGTTATTTTGTTTATTATGCGTTTCTATTGCTAGTATTTTATTCTGTTCCCACTCCCTTTTCTTGGATCTATACAGCCTATTTGTACTTTTACTAATCTCGAGATACTTCTTATGTGTTTGATATATGAATCAAATAGTTTTTTTTTAAAGAAATGTGAGTAGTTGCTTTTTTGATAGAATGTAACTTAACATATTTCGAACGAGCGTACAGAAAAACAAAAATGTACACAACACCGCCAATTGAACAATGTAACGAGCCGAAAAATCTACTGTAACGAGATCCCCAGGCCTCTCAGATTTTACAGGATGAAATTCGCCTTCCATTTTCACATCAGGATATTCCACCCTGTGGCACAGGTGGCACTGACAAAACGAATTTATTTACATCTTTATTCATGGATGACCAGAAATAAAAATCACAACGTGGCTCTTTGTACCGTCAGCTGTACAAATAGTGTGTGTATCTCATTGAGCCCGCTAGTCGTACAAATAGCGATTGCACCTCGGTGTGGCTATTCGTACCGCTAGCGAGAGGAATAACGTGGGTATCTTATGTAGCCCGTTGATTGTATGAATAGTAAGGGTATGTTTTTCAGACCGCTATAGTGCGATGAAAAATGGAAGCATATTTATTTAACCAACTAATTTTAGTCAGACCAGTCCTAATAGCTGGTAAATCGGCGGTACAAATATCCACGTCGTAATTTTTATTTCTGGTCACCCATGAACAAAGAGGAATATCCTGATGTGAAAATCGAAGGCGAATTTCATCCTGTTAAATCTGAGAGGCCTGGGGACCTCGTTACAGTAGATTTTTCGGCCCGTTACCTTGTTCAATTGGCGGTGTTGAGTACATTTTTGTTTTTCTGGACGCTTGTTCGAAATATGTTAAGTTACATTCTATCAAAAAAGCAACTACTCAAATTTCTTTGAGAAACAAACTATTTGATTCATATATACGGGAAATGAGAACGCCTAGACGAATTTTAGCCGATAATGGAACGCAGTTCACTTCTCCAATGTGGGGTAATAAATATCGTGAAAATGGTATTCAAGCAAATTGTACTTCAGTTCGTCATCCTTAGAGCAATCCCACTGAACGCATAATGAGTGAGTTTTCGTAATCGAGCGATTTAAAACGAGACATGAGGAATCATTGAACAACTAATTCTCATCAGGACGCCGCACTGGTACGGTCTTTATCTACTATCGCCATACTGCGAAGCCTTCCCTGCTGCTGTCAATTGAGCTATTCGAAGGCTTCTTAGGGGAAATTCATGAATTACGTGACACAATTTTTGCCAATATTCACCTCCCTCCCCCCCATGTAACAAGTTTTAACAGAATGTTTCACAGCCTCCAATCACCGCTTATGTTTGTAATTTTTCAAATATTTTTAGCCACGTCATATCAAATTTAATTCAGTAACCTACTAGCCGAGATACCTGAATTACCATTACATTTTTATACATAAGGTAACATATGTTGCACATGTGAAGAATTATCAGAAGTGGAGAAAACTAACCACTGTCACTTTTACTGTTCACAATTACAGAATTTTTATATGCAAATTTATAATATTGAATAAAGGTTAATATTATATTCAAATGGCAATTTTTCTATGTACTCCCACCGAGGCTTCGGTGATTCGGAACCCACTTCAAACTGTAGGTCCCCTCAGAGAAAGCTAGTGTCGTACCAAGGTGAGTCTCCATGTCGAGGGGCCTAGCCTTGGCGGTCGAAGACGATTTTTAAAAAACTCGAAAATGAGTCAGCGTCTTTCTTGCGCTTGGGGACTCCTACAGGGGGCACCACGCTCGATGGGCGCTGGCCGATTTCTAGTAATGAAAACACATACATACTCATACATAACACACCAGGACAGTGCTTCGAATTTGTGCATCTACCTGATGACCTCAGATCACTTTGCCTGATCAACAAAGGAGGACGTCATTTACTGTGCGATAGGTATGCCTGGCACCTGAGAGGTATAATCTCAGATCGCTGATAAGAACGAAACCCACCGAGATCCAAAAACACTCGGCGAAGGATGGCCGGATTCGGAGTACTGCCTTGAGAATAAACACGGGTATGGCACAATAGGCTTCAAAGCTTGTGCGCCAGGGGCGGGACCTCGCGGACCTCTTGCCTACATTACAACTAACTGATATTATATTTTCAAAATTGAATCATTTTTCATTTTTAATCTTTAAAATTTTGAATATCAAAGAATTTTGTATTGTAAATTTTCAAAATGCAACTGCATATTCCAAAAAAACAATAAAAATTATATCATTTTGTCGTGTGGCGTGTCGTGTCGTATCGTATCGTATCGTATCATATCGTATCGTATCGTATCGTATCGTATCGTATCGTGTCGTATTGTATTGTCATGTCATGTCATGACATGGATCTGGGATCTCTACTTGTTACTCATTAACCCTCTTGGAATTAATTATGAAAGTTTATGTTTATGAATTTTTTAAAAAATAAACATATATTTTTACTGCTCAGTGGTTTTTGAGCAGCTGTTTGTGAATTTTCAATGAAGATTTGAAAGAAAATAATAATAAAGTGGCAGCTCCAATGTGTTTAAGAAAGTCCAGGTTTTCGTTTCGTTCTTCTAACCGTACAAAAGGCAGTGAAACAGATTCATGAAGTTCTTTTTCAAATCTATTTTTTCAGTCGGGAATGCACAAAAATTTCGAGTACAATTCATAGGTCCAGCAAAGCGATTATGAAGTTCATCAAAAATTACTGGTAAATTACCGCAAAAATCCTTAATTAAAGAAATGTTCATACATTTCATATATTTCCACCAATTTCACAAATTTTCATACATTTTTACGGGTTTCCATAAATTCCCACAAATTGATTGAATTTCCACAAATTTTGCAAGCTTGCACAAATTGCCGTACATTTTGAAAATTTATAGAAATGTATGCAAATTAATGAAATTTATATTAGTTTATGATAGTGTAAGGAAATGTATGAAAATGTATGGTAATTTTCCGGCAACTTTTGATAATTATTCTGCTGAATGAAGGCTGCTGAAAAAGTGATGACCTAGCGGGAGGAAAATGAAGAGAACTGAAATTGATAACTTTCGAAGCGCTGTAATGGCTTCAAAAGTCGAACTTTCAGAAGTGGCGTTGTAAAATTGAAAATGAGTTATTCTTTCGTGAGATCGTCCAATGATTAACAACTTTGATTTCGTCAACCTAAGCTATCACGCATGTGACCAGAAGAACTGCTACCAAATTCACCGGTATATTGCCATTTATGAAAATGTAAATATATGTTAACTTAAGAAAATTTATGGGAATTTGTGACAATTTACGAGTTGCGAAATATGCAATACGCAATGGGGTAATATAATGAAAAGAACGTTTTGGATGCAAAGAAAGAAGAAAATAGATTATGAAGATAATATTTTGGAACATATGTTGGCATATACTTAGGTATTAAACAAAAAATTTTCATGTGTATGTGGGCAGAAATTTTACTTTACATTCATTCACTTTTGCTTCCTTATCTAAAAATGTGGCCTAATTCAGATTCAAAACTGTTAAATTAAAAGTTTTGTCACACCCTGAACTGAACATTTTGGCGAAATACCCACAAAGATAATAACATATGTTTCAACTGTTTCAAATTCAAATGTAATGGAATATACAGTTTTATTCAACTGAAATAAACAAATAGGTATTGGACAATGCTGTGTGATTATATAAGCAGATAGGAATCTAGATAAATTCAAATCTTCAAATCTGAAGGCTGCATCTTGTTGTCCGGAATAATTATATTTTTATAATATGCTTTTAAAGGTGCCTTTCTTCAACGAAAAGTGCTCTACGTTGAATAAAAAACAACAAAATTCCCAATTTTAAACCTGAAATCTTTGAACGTGAGTGATTATCATAATTATAATAACTTGAAGATACGTTTGTGTTGAAATTAATTTGAAAAGCTTTTTTCAAACTAGTTAAGTTAATTCTCCACAAAATGAATCTCTTTCGAATCCGCTTATACGTGTATTAACAGAAGGTAGGTAGGTAGACGTAATTTTCATATTAAAACTTATGTATACACTACAAATATGATTTCTATCCATCGTATTTTCTTTTTATTATTTTCACAACTATTTGGCAAATACCCATATGCACCAGAATCACGATTCAGTATCAGTGTAGGAAGATGCACGCAAATGGCCTTCACAGTAAAAATTAGGCATTCATTTTTATCTGGAATCCTTTTTTGGGCGTTCTAATATGATCTCACAAATAGTCTTATTTTAGTACCAGTTTCTGTCTTGTTTAGTTTGCTAACTTCAGATTGATAAATGATCCGAGATAGCGAACTAAACTGATTCAGAGGGTGCATTGTTTCAATTGTTCCGTACTTCACTCTTACACAAAAAACAAAAAATAGATTAAATTAAAAATTCGTAAAAATTAGTGTTGAACCGTCACAATCAGACATCGCGAACTTCAGCCCTATGGCTTACGTTGGTTTCTAAACTTGACAGATTAGAATTTGTTTTATGAGATTCAGTTATTGACAGATGATCCTCATTTCGAGCCTATTTCAATCCACAAATCTACCTTTTTTTATTAGATTGGCGGATCAAACTGAAGTGCGATTGTTTTGTTACGTGGACTGTTTTAATACCGAATTAAGTTCTAAATCGAATCCTAGTTTTTATAGTGTTGTTACCAAATAGGGGTAATCGAAACGTAAACAGTCAGGGCTGCCTGAACCATTTCCATAATATTGCACGATCTCTGCATGCGATTACCCACACACAGCGCCTATTCATTAGGCTGCTGGTGTATTTTGTGCAAGGTCGCAACCATCCCTCACCCTGCCCCCTGAGAAACTGCATGGGCAAGCAGTTCTAGGAGTTAAAAAGTCGGGGGTTACAGAATCCGGGTTCTGTTATACTAATTCAAATAAATATAATACGATGAGCGATGTCTGGGAATCTTATCGAAAAGATTGAAAGGAGGAAAAACCTTGCTAATAAGGTTTTTCCTTATTTGAATTGAGTAAAACGTTACAGCAATGCGGAACATTACAAATCAAATATCCAATGAAAGAATTCGGTTGTGTGAAAATGTACTCTTTATGAAAACAATGGCAAGAAATGATTGTGAAATTTTGTACATTACACTACATTAAATCCACCAATATAATATATTTACACGTAATATTGCGTAAAAATGGGAAAATTAGAACAAGGGTGATCGCTAAAACGGCCCCATCCCCCGCTCAGTAATTCGCTATCTCATTTAACTATACTTATAAGAAATAATACTTAGATTTTGGATATTTATGAAATAGGAAACGACCAGAAACTTCTCTCTTGAAGTCCCGCATTATAAAAACAAAAAAATCATCTTAAACCACCCTCACTATATGGGTCATTCTCCTTCAGAGTGAAAATTTTATACGTGTATGCCCCCTGGTTTACAAAAATCGAGTATCCTCAGTAATTTGCCAATAGGAATGCTTTCTGTATTGATACTTCAGAAATGCATTACTAGTAATACAGTAATGATTTGATAAAGTATCAATACAGAAAGCATTTATATGGTTAAATTATTGTGGTTATTTGATTTTTGGAAACAAGGGGGCTTACACGTATAAAATTTACACTTTGACGGAGAACGACTCATATGAACACGTAATGTAAGGTGTTGAAAATGAGAAGTTTGATTTCTCGTTATTTGAAAATTGAAAAATGTATACATATTGTGAGGGTGGTTTCTAAGGTTCAGCCAAAACGGTAAAAAAATAATGTTTTTGATAATTTTACAGTCTAAAAAGCGTCCCTGATTTTTGGAATCCTGCGAAATACCCACTCCGATTTTTGGGCTGCAACCCTCAAAGTTAAAAATCAACCCCTTGTTCCAAGCAGATATGACTTTGTCAAAAAATAATCTTTTTGATAATTTCACAGTGTAGATGAAGTCCTCGATTCCTGGGCTTCTTGAAAATACCCATAGCGACTTTAGAGCCGCAACCCTTAGAGTTGAAAATCAACCCATCGTTCAAAGCAGATATGACTTTGTCAAAAAATAATCTCTTTGATAATTTCACAGTTTCAATGAAGTTTTGATTTCTAGGCTTCTCAGACATATACACTTCGATTTTTTGGCTCCAACCCTTAACGGTAACAATCAACCCCATGTACCAAGCAGATATGACATCATCAACAAATAATCTTCTTGAGAATTTCACAGTGTGGATAGAGTCTCTGATACTCGGGCTCCTTGAAAATACGCACGCCTAAATGTTAGAGACTCTAGCCTCGTTGTGGAATTCTCAAAAATATTATTTCTTGACAAAGTCATATCTACGTGGTACCAAGGGGTTGATCTTTACCGATAGGGGTTGGAGCCTAAAAATCGCAGTGGGTATTTTTGAAGAGCCCAAGAATCGAAGACCCTATCTACACTGTGAAATTATTGAAAAGATTTTTTCTGTTGAAAAGTCATATCTGCTTGATACAAGGGGTTGATTTTTAACGTTAAGGGCTGGATCACAAACATCGGAGTGAGTATCTTCAAGGAACCCAAAAATCAAAGAATCTATGTACACTGTAAAATGTTCGGAAGGATTATTTTTTGACAAAATCATATCTGCTTGGTACAATGGGTTGATTTTTAACTTTAAGGGTTGTAGCTCAAGAATCAAAGTTGGTATTTTGGAGGAGCGGGGAAATCAAAAACTATTGAAACTTTGAAATTCTCAGAGACGTTATTTTGTGACAAAGTCATATCTGCGTGGTACCAAGGGGTTGATTTTTACTGTTAAGGGTTGTAGCCCAAAAATGGAAGTGGGTATTTTCGAGGAGCCCAAAAATCAGAGATTCTATCCACGCTGTAAAATTCTCAAAACGATTATTTTCTGACAATGTCATATCTGGCTGGGGAAAGGGGCCCATAAGTACCAATTTTCTGAAATATTCACCGAAGTTTTTGCATTTGTGTGAATTCGTTGCCATAGTGTCACTTGTTCGCAATTGACACGTGTGAGGGGAGTTTACTTCTTGAATTACTAATATTGGCAAGGACAGTAAACAGATTCTTTCCATAAGGAAAAAACGCCATTTCACCGCCTACATGTCGTAATACTATTTGTCAATATCACTCGGAGGCTACTATATATACAAGTACCATCAGTTCAAGATCTTGTCAGTTGAAGTTCTGAAAATATTTTACAAATTAAATCCTGTCTCTATAAAGATCAAAATTTCAACTCCTATTCTGCTCCGTATCTAAAAATGTGGCCTAATTCATTTTTACAATTGTAGGGTCAAAGGTTTTGTTGTACCACGAACCAAAATTTTTGCGAAATATGTACAATGATGATTAACATATGTTCCAAATGTTTCAAACAGAAATTAGAATTTTTCAATGCAGTCGATATCTTCATGTAAAATATTTAAATGTATAATTGATTTAGTTTATATTATATTTTACTCACGAATATAATATTGTAGACATCAAGAGCAGCAGAATATGAGTTAAAATTTTCATCTTTATAGAGACAGGAACTAATTTGTGAAATATTTTTAGAACTTCAACTGACAAAATCTTGAACTGGTGGTACTTGTATATATAATAGCCTCAGAGTGATGATGACAAATAGTATCACGACATTTAGGCTGTGAAATGGCGTTTTTCCCTTATGGAAAAAATCTGTTTACTGTCCTTGCCAATATTAGTCATTCAAGAAGTGAAATCGCCTCACACGTGTCAAGTGCGAACAAGCGACACTATGCCAACGGATTCACACAAATGCAAAAACTTCGGTGAATATTTTAGAAAATTGGTACTTAGGGGCCCCTTTCCCCAGCCAGATATGACACTGTCAGAAAATAATCGTTTTGAGAATTTTACAGCGTGGATAGAATCTCTGTTTTTTGGGCAACAACCATTTACGCTAAAAATCAACTTCTTGTATCAAGCAGATATGACTTAAAAAAAATTTTTTTTCAAATAATTCTACAGTGTAGATAGAGTCTTCGATTCTTGGGCTCTTCAAAAATACCCACTCCATACTTTGAAATTCTCAACAAGATTATTTTTTGACGAAGTCATATCTGCTTGGTACAGGGGTTGATTTTTACCGTTAAGGGTTGAAGCCCAAAAATCGGAGGCTCTATCTTCACTGTGAAATTATCAAAAACATTATTTTTCGACAAAGTAATATCTGCCTGGAACCAGGAGTTAATTTTTAACTCTGAGGGTTGCAGCCCAAAAATTGGAGTGGGTATTTCCGAAGAGCCCAAAAATCAGAAGCTCTATCACCATTGTGAAATTCTTAGGAAGAATATTTTTTGACTGAGTAATATCTGCTTAAAACATGGGGTTGATTTTTAACTCCAATCGTTGTAGCTCAAAAATCGGAGAGAATATTTTCGAGAAGCGGAAAAATCACATATTCCATTGACACTGTGAAATTCTCAAAAACATTATTTTTTTGACAAAGTCATATCTGTTTGATACAAGGCAAGTAATTGATTTTTAACAATAAGGCTTGTAGCTCAAAAATCAGAGTGAGTATTTTAAAGGAGCGGAAAAATCAAAGACTCTATTGACACCGTAAAATTCTAAAAAAAATTTTTTCTTGAAAAAGTCATATCTGTTCGGAACAAGAGGTTGATTTTCAATTCAAAGGGTTGTTGCTCAAAAATCGGAGTGAGTATTTTGGAGAAGGGGAAAATCAGAGTCCATTGACACTGTAAAATTTGGAAAAACATTATTTATTGACAAAGTCATGTCTAGCACCTCCTCAAGAAAATTGATTGTTTGAAAAAAGTAATGGAAGGAGCCCAAAAATTTTGATTGGGGCACAGAAAAATCCCTCAAAAAGCCCAAAATTTTGAGCTATGAAAAATCTCAAAATTCGTTTGTGGAGTTGCTGGCTCAATGGACCTGATCATATTGACGTTCTTGTTGTTTTTAAAAAAGTGTTTTCGTGATCGACTTATGATAGCAAAAAGAAATGAACCGCTGGAGTAACGTTTTTCCTGTGGTACTCCAGAACAAACTTTTTTTCTCCAGTTTTATATATATCGCTTTCCCTCGAAACTTCTTCTACTACGTTTTTCCTCTAAAGGCTTCATATAGCTAGCACAGTGAATGTGCAGTGGAATTTTAAAGAACTGTTGAGCCAATTGAAATTGTTTTCAAAAATGCCTTTTGCGAATATTTGGATTTTCAAACGGAAAGAATAATTTGTTATCAAAAGGAAGTTAAAGAATTGAATTTTCACCCAAAAAACGTTTCCAACAAAAGTATTGAAATTTCAAGTAAAATGACGAACGTTCAACTGGGATAAATGAATTTGAAGTCAAAATTAAGTCAATTTCTCAGTCAAGGTGAAGAAAAGATTGCCAACAAACTATTGAACTTGCAACAAAATACAATTATTCTAACCAGATACTTAAATTTTCAACTAAGAACGATCAACCAAGAATTCGTTCAAGAAGAATTGGTAAAAAAATCAAACCAATAATAAAATACTTAAATTTTTAGTTGAGAAAATTAATTGAAAAAAAAAGAAAGTATTCTCACCAAATAAGATGAATATGGTTATATGAATCTAATTTTACAAATGAAGAATCATTGTGATTCAATTCTATATTGCAATTTTTAAAAATTAACCAAGCGCTCGAAAAGTTCCCTGACTTTGAAATAAATCCTTGACAATTCCAGGTTTTTCAGGTTTTCCAGGTAGGGTCGAGAGCCTGTGGAATTGTTTGGTTGAAAATGAATCTTCTTTGCTTGAACTATGTTTTGTATAAAAATGCAACTATTTTTCAGAAAAATCAACAATTTTTTCGAAAATTCATCCTTTTTGGTTTAAAATTCAATCGTTGTGTTGAGGAATCATCATCCAGTGTTGAAAATTCAAGTATCTTTTCAGCATCTTTTGCAAATTCTTCAATTCAACCGTTTTGTTGGGAATTCTTCTTCTCGGGGATGAAAATTCCAGTATCTTCTTAGAAAATTCACTTTCTGTTTGAATTTCATATTTTGATGTTACCAAGTCAAACTCGGATCTTTTCTCAATGATTAATCAAATTTCTTTCTGATTCTTCTTTTTAACTTGAATATTAATCAGTCTTAGTAAAAATTTAATATTTCTTAAATAGAAATGTAACTACTTGAAAATTAATTTTCTTTTCTCAAAGATTCAATTATTTTGTTTAAAAATTCTACTGGAACCACTTTATTAGGAAATTATTTTCTGTTAAACATTTGTATTTTAAGTTGAAAGTTCATCTCTTGGTTAATAGTTTAGTTATTTTGTTGAAAACGGATATTTTTTAATTAAAAATTCAACTGCATGGGTAAGAGTTGAAATTCTTGGTTAAAAATTGTTTCTTTTTTCTCACATAAATGTTTATTACTATGGATAAATAATTAAGTTTTTTGTTGAAAATTAATTTTTTTATGAACGATGCTATGTTTAAGATATTACAAAATTAAAATGCTGCAATTTGAATGTTAGTGGCTGGGGAAATTGAAAAATTGGCCAAGGAAAAATCAGAGAATTGTGAAAATGAACATTTCACCCTAAAATGTATTCATTATCGTTAATAAAATAAATTTTTATTAGTTTCAAGTCCCATATATGTATTATTATTCCTGGAAACCATTCAGTACGTTCAGCAAAGGGGCCGTCGAGGGGGGGGGGGGGAGACTTTGTTAAAGTTTATTGCTGGGGTAGAATGATTCTCGAAAGGGCCTATAATCCGTTACGTAATTTATGACGGTCCTAAAGGAGTCTTTTCTATTTTAAAATTCAACTATTTGTTTTATGATTCATGCATTTGTCAAAACATAAAGTGCGAAGTGTTCTACTTCGAATAAAAATCTACGAAATTTTTCATTTTCAAAATTAAACCTTTCAACGAAAGTAATTTTCATTTGTAGTATTTTCTTTCTATTTTCAGTATCAGATCATGAAAAAAAAATTTTCAGATGGTTTTCTGAAGTTCCGTTTGAGAAAAGTCATTGTCCAAATTTCACGACTATTCGAAAACCATCAATATACTTATTGAAGTAAATATAACACGATGAGCGTTGGAGATTATTATCTTTACTTTTTAGATCTGGGACCATATAGGAAAAATTTAAAGAAGGAAGAACCTTGCTAATAAGGTTTTTCCTTATTTGAGTTGAGCGAAACGTTACAGCAAATAATATTCAAGAAAAGAGTGCGATTGTGGAAAATTGTTATCTTTACCGCAACAATGTGAAGACATTATTGTGAAATTTGTACATATACCACATTAGCTCCACCAACATAACATATTTACAAGTTATATTGCTTAAAAATTAGAAAAGCAGAATTTATGTGATCGTGACAATGTTTGCCCCCCCCCCCCTCCACAAATAACTGGCCACCTCATTTAAGTTTGCTGATATGAAAGAATACTTAGATTTTATATTTGTCGAATAGAATACGCCAAAAATATTTTGTCTTAATGTCTAGAATTATCGAAAAAAAATCATCGAAAACCACCCTTAATTTATGAACGCGTAAGGGGCCATTTATTAATTACGTAAGGGCGATTTTGACTATTTTTGACACCCCCCCTCCTACGCAAGGATACATCAGATTTCTTGACCCGCCCCCCCTTTCTTACGTAATATTTAACTTAGAATTTTCCTTATTAGCGTTAAATAGTTACATGTCATTAGAAAAACTAAAACACGTTATTTGCCATAAACAAAAGACTTTTTTTTTTTTTAAGAATAATATTAGTCTTTGGAAGTAAAATTGACTACTGTGATCGTTCGAATTGAAACAATAATTGACGTTGTAAGATATTACGTAAAAATGGTTTTACCCCGAGATAAGATCATTTAGAGATTTTTAAAACCCCCCTTCCCTTCGGGACCCTTACGTGATTAATGAATGGCCCCTAAGGTGGTGAAATTAAGTAGTTTGTTTTCTGTTATTTTAAACTTAAGAAACCTGTGTATATGTTGAGGGTGTTTCTGAGGGTGAGCATGAGCGGTCTCAACCGGCCTGTAGTAGCGCAATACTCAATAGTTTAATATAATGGAAAGGAAGTTTTAGATGCATAGACGAAAGGCAACAGATTATGAAGATAAATATTTGAAACATATGTTGGCATACACGTGGGGTTTCAACGAAAAATTTCCAAGCATATGTTGGGAAAAATTTCAGTTTGAATCTCATTCATTCTTATCATTTATTTCAGATTTCAAACTTAGGGGTACACGTGAATTGATGTTTGAAACATATGCTGGGAATAATTTTGATTCAAGCTGCAATAATTATTAGAAAATCTCTATTACATAGCATGAACTTGAATTTTTTCCAAGATGGGTTGAAAAATGTTTACACTTAATCTTTAAGCGTACAGATAAACTGAATTTCGTGCTAACATATGTTACAATAATTTTACTTCACATTTATTTCTTTCCGTTTCCGTATCTCAAAATGTGGCCTTATTCAGTTTTAAAATTGTAGAATTAAATGTGTTGCCGCACCTCAAACAAAAAATTTAGCGAAATACGTACAATGATGATTAACATATGTTTCAACTGTTTCGAAGTGTAATGGGAATTTTTGAATATAGTCGATACCTGGATGGGAGATATTTTAATGTATGATTGGAATAGTTTATGTCATATTCTACTTACAAACAGAATTGAGACATATTACAGACATCAAGAGCAGCAGAATAGGAGCCAAAATATTCATCTTCATAGAAACGGGAACGAATTAGTAAAATATTTTTATAACTTCACCTGACAAGATCTTGAACTGCTTGTACTTTTATATATACAAGCCTCCACGTCATATTGATAAATAGTGTTACGACATTTAAGCGGTGAAATGGCGTTTTTTCCTTCTAGAAAAAATCTGTTTAGTGTCCTTGCTAATATTAGACGTTCGAGAAGTAGACTTGCTCTACACGTGTCGATTGGAAACAAGCGACACGCTGCCAACAAATTTACACAAATGCAAAAATTGTCGTCAATATTATTGAGAATGGGTACTTCAGGGTTTCTGTGAACGTATATTGATTATTCCAAATTCAGTATGAGAATCATAGAATTAAAAATAATAGATACAGCATGAGAATTCAATAATAGAGAACTTAGTCCAATTTTTCTCAATTGATGATCTGATAGCAAAAGGCTACTGAAAAAAGAGTCGAAGCAAAAGTGAGTTGAATTTTTCTCGGCGGAAAAACCAATTGAGTCACGAACTATAACCAAAAATGTGTTGGTTATTTCACTTGTTTTTGTTCGTATCACGTGACGAATTCTTAATTTGTTTTTCGGAAAAGAAAAAATCAACTCCCGCTTGCTAGACTAAGATTGACTCTCTTTTGCCGGGACTCTGGCTCTTGTGACACTCTTGGATGCACCATCTAGGTTGAACCTGGTTAACGCCGTTATTCTGCCTGGTAGCTCAAATCTGGAAATTGCGCCAACAACAAGAATATGACACTTTTTCTCAAAAACGACTTTACATGTCAGGATCTTGAAAATTCCAATGTGCACTGTTTGGCAAATGTTCAAAAATGACAGGAAACATGAGAATTAAATGCAGCAGTGATCAAGATTTGAATTTAACCAAGAAAATGGTAAAATAAAAGTGATAAATGTAACTGAATTTAAAAATTAGTGCTGGGGCTAGTATTGCAGGAATTTCCGTGATCCGAACGA
>CAKNXH010080546.1:0-22238 GCA_932178445.1 Andricus quercusramuli | reverse complement strand
CATACTTATCGAAGCTGATGCTTATTCAAGGCCAATAAGTCTTGTAAGGTCTTTAAGGTGATTGCAATTTTCCATTCAAAATAGGGAGGATATTCAATCAAATAAATGTTTGATAATCGAAAAAGAAACTCTGTTGACAAGTAGCACATAAGGATCCTGAATATGCATAATCTATTGATATATTGATCGATTTTGACCCCACATTGGTGCATTATGTTTTTGAGTTTGTGAGAGATTCTGATTTTTTTTTAAATTTGCTCAAACAATCTGAAGATTTACGGTTTCGTCGGAAATTCGTTTTTCTGGCTTAAATATTTAACTTGTTTCGTACAGAAATTACGTTACGAACAAAATTTATGTTTTGGTATTGACAAGTTAACAGAAATTTTTTTGAGTGAAAATTCAATATTTTTTGTATAAAAATGCAACTATTTGTCAGAAAATTGAACAATTTTTTCAAAAAGTCATCCTTTTTGGTTTAAAATTTAATCGTTGTGTTGAGAGCTCATCATCTAGTGCTGAAAATTCAAGTATCTTTTCAGTATCTTTTAAAAAATTCTGCAATTATAGTAGAAATTCCGTCATCCTTGGATAAAAGTTCAACTTTTTGCTTAAAAATTTCAACAATTTTGTTTCAAAAAATTCTTCTTCATTAAAAATTCAACCCTTTTGTTGAAAATTCTTCATTTTGGGGATGAAAATTCCATTATCTTCTTAGAAAATTCACTTTCAGTTTGAATTTCATATTTTGATGTTACCAAGTCCAACTAGAATCTTTTGCGGCTGATTAATCAAAGTTCTTTCTGATATGTCTTTTTACCTTGATATTCATCTGTGTTAGTAAAAATTTAATATTTCTTGAACAAAATAATTAAACTTTTAACCAAGGAGGATAGAAGTTTAATTATTTGGTTGAAAACAGATCTTTTTCAATTAAAAATTCGACTGCGTGGGTAAAAGTTGAAAATTGTTGTTTTCTTTAATTAAATGTTTATTTCTATGGATAAATATTGAACCATTTTGTTGAAAATTAATTTTTTTATAAAAGATACTATGTTAAGGATATTACAAAATCAAAATGCTGCAGTCTGAATGTTAGTGGCTGGGGAAATGGAAAAAGTGGTCAAGGAAAAATCAGAGAATTGTAATAATGAACTTTTCACCCTGGAATGCATTTATTATCTTAAATGAAATAAATTTTCATTAGTTTCAACACCCATATATTATTAATCTTGCAAACCATTAAGTACGTTCAGCAAGAGGGCGGACGACGGGGCCGGGGAGAAAGAGTTTGTTAAAGTTTATTACTGGGGTGGGGTGGTTTTCAAAAGGGCCTATAACCCGTTACGTAATTTATGACGGTCCCAAAGGAGTCTGTTCTATTCTAAAATTCCACTATTTGTTTTAAAATGCATATATTTGTCAAAATACAATGTGCAAAGTGCTCTACTTCGAATAAAAATTTACGACATTTTTCATTTTCAAACTAAAACCTTTAAACGATAGTAATTCATTCTAATTATAATAACCTGAAGATAAGTTGGCGTTAAGAAAAATTACAAAACGTTCATTAAAACTATGTTAGTTAACTCTTCACAAAAGATAGAATACCGTCGGAAATTGTGCGCACGGCTCTTGTGAGAGCTATTAAAAATCACTGCTGACTTCAAACGTGAGAGGTTTAAAAAAAATTCGAGATTTTCTCAAATTTTCTACCGCAACTTCAAGTTTTAGCACGAGTTACGGAAATTTTTTCAAAAACCTGAAAATTATGCGACATCGAGCCCGAAATCTTATCTTTAATTTATGCCCAGAAAATTAAAAAAATCTTTACGGGTACCCGAGATATGATCAAAAATGTTCAATCGCATCTGAGCTGAATTTCACGGTTTTCGGCCGAGAACCGCGAAATTGAGCTCAGAATATGCTTGTAATAACAGAAAAGACAGATAAACGTAATTTTCGTATTGAAACTTATATAGAAACTGCAAATATGAATTTTCATTTCTAGTATTTTCTTTCTAGTTTGGGTTTCATATCATGAAAAAATATATTTCAGATGGCTTTCTAAAGTTCCGTTAAAAAAAACTCATAGTCCAAATTTCACAACTACTGGGCAACCACCTATACACTAATTAAGTAAATATAAAACGATGAGCGTTGGAGATTATTATATTTACTTTTTAGGTCTGGGACCATATAGGAACGATTCAAAGAAGTAAGAACCTTGCTAATTCAGTTTTTCCTTATTTGCGTTAAGCGAAACGTTATAGCAAATAATATTCAAGAAATGTATGCGATTGTGTAAAATTGTTATCTTTGTCGCAACAATGTGAAGAAATTATTGTGAAATTTGTTCATATACCACATTAGCTCCACGAACATGACATATTTACAAGTTATATTGCTTAAAAATCAGGAGAGCGGAATTTGTGTGATCGCTAAAATGTTTGCCCCCCCCCCCCCCCCCACACCAACTAATAACTGGCTACCTCATTTGAATCTGCTCATATGAAAGAATACTGAGATTTTATATTTGTCAAATAGAAAACGTCAAAAATCTTCTCTCATATTGTCTTGAATTAGAAAAAAAATCGTCAAAAAATACCCTTACTAAATGAACGCGTAAGGTGGTGAAATTAAGTAGTTTGATTTCTGTAATAGTGAGGGTATTTCTGAGGGTGAGTCTAAGCGGTCTCACACGGCCTGTAGTAGCGCAATACGCAATAGTTTAATATAATGGAAAGAAAATTTCATATGCATAGACGAAAGACAACAGATTATGAAGATAAATATTTGGAACATATGTTGGCATACACGTGGAGTCCCAACGAAAAATTTCCAAGCATATGTTGGGAAAAATTTCAGTTTAAACCTCATTCATTCTTATCATTTGTTTCAGATTTCAAACGTAGGGGTACACGTGAATTAATATTTGTAACATATAACACACTTAACATTTACGCGTACAGATAAACCGAATTTCGTGCTAACATATGTTACAATGATTTTACTTCAAATTCATTTCTTTCCGTCTCCGTATCTGAAAATGTGGCCTCATTTAGTTTAAAAAATTTTAGAATTGAATGTTTTGCCGCACGTCAAACAAAGAATTTTGCGAAATACGTACAATGATGATTACTTATAAACATAATTGAGACATATTATAGACATCAAGAGCAGCAGAATCAGATTCAAATTTTCATCTTTATCGAAACAGCAACTAATTAGTGAAATATTTATAGAACTTCAACTGACAAGATCTTTAACTGGTTCTAATTGTATATATACTAGCTTCCACGTCATATTGATAAATAGTATTACGACATTTGAGCGGTGAAATGGCGTTCTTTCCTTCTAGAAAAAATCTGTTTACTGTCCTTGTAAATATTAGACGTTCGAGAAGTAGACTCGCTCTACACGTGTCGATTGGAAACAAGCGACACGCTGCCAACAAATTTACACAAATGCAAAAACTTTCGTCAATATTCTTAAGCATGGGTACTTGGGAGTTGTCGTGGACGTATTGATTATCCGGAATTCAGTATGACAGTAACAGAATTCAAAATAACGGATGCAGCATGGCGATATAATAATAAAAATAATAAAGGGGCTGATAGGAAAAGGGGACTGAAAAATGAGTCGGAGTAACAGTCAGTTGATTTTTTCTGGGTGGAAGAGCAAATAAAGTCCTGAGCTACGACCAGAAATGTGTTGGTTATTCAACTCGTTTTTGTTCATAGCAAGTGACTAATGCGTAATTTTTTTTCTGGAGAGAAAAAATGAACTCCCACTTGCAAGTCTACGATTGACTCTCTCTTGCCGGGACTGTGGCGTTTGTAACAGTGTTGGATGCACCGGCCAAGTTCAACTTGTTTGATGCCGTTATTCTGCCTGGTGGCTCGAATCTGGAAATTTCCGCCAACAACACGATTATGAGACTTTTCCTCAAAAATGACTTGATATGTCAGGTTTTTAAAAATTGTAATGTGCATTGTGAAAATTTTTTTTAAAATGAATTTTTAAAAATATGAACCCTCGATGACGAGAATTGATAAGAAAATAATAATTTTCATTAATCTCTGACGCAAGATAAAACTAAAGTTCAGCCTTCTTAAAGGCAAATAATTTTTAAGAAGTTTCGCTACATAATTGCAATTTTCTATAGGAATAATAAAAAAATAGATACACAAGACAAATTTCGAAAATCAAAAACAGGACTCCGTTGAAAAGTAGCGCATTAAGACCCCGAATGTGTCTAATTAATTTCAAATCCATTGATCCATGATCAATTCGAAATTCTAAAAAATTCGTATTTCTCTTAATGTTGTTCAAACAATTAGAAGGCATGATACAGAAGATCTTCTGATTGTGTCAATAGTGTCATCATTGACGCATCATCGCGTTATTTCCTTACATTTTTTTAACGCTGGTTGGGTTTCATGGCCGGGAGCCGGTCGGGAGCCGACCGGGCCACATTTATCTCGAATCACCTACTCGGGAGCCGGCCGGTTACTGGCCGGGCCAACCATGGTTAGATTTCATGGTAGGGAGCCGACCGGGCACTGGTCAAGATACTTTTTTTGTAGAAATTACACATTTTTTAAGAGCCATGACATCATTAAAGACGTACGGGATTCTAGATGAATTATTATTTGGAAAGTATGATTTGAATATTTATTAGATCAGTAGAACAGAAATTAGGGTCTTAAACTTCTTAAAAAAAAAAAACAACATTTAATTCTTTCCAATGTTTTACCTTATTGAATAAATCTGTTATCGATTCTGCAATGTGCAACAGCAGAGTTGTTACAATTTTCACAATTTTCTCTATTTTCAGACAATATTTAGTTTGTACACTTTCAAATATACCGCCATGTCTAACGCCTTCTGCGCCTGGCGTCGGCGGTTGAAAAGTCAAACTGAAATAGTTTATGGATGAAAATTAAACAAATGTTTTGGAAATTTTTCTTTCCAATTATAAAATTTTTCAATTTTAGTAGAAACTCCGTCATTCATGGATAAAAATGCAACTTTTTGCATGAAAAATATAATAGTTTTTTTCAAAAGTAATCCTTTTTGATTAAAAATTCAACTGCTTTCTTGAAAATTCGTCGTTTTGGGTTGAAAATTCCAGCATCTATTCGGAAAATTAAATTTTTTTGAAACTCATATTTCGATGTTGAAAAGTCAAAATATAGTCTTCTTTGCATGGTTATTCAATTTTTTTCTTCAAGTTGTCTTTTTAATTTAAAGACGAATCTGTTTTTGTGGAAACTTCAACATTATTGATTAAAAATGCAACGGTAGGTTGAAAAATAATCTTCTTTGCTTGAGGATGCAGCTATTTTGCTTGAAAATTTCAGTGTTAACCACTTGGTTAGGAAATCATTTTTTATTTAAGATTTGTATTTTTAGTTGAAAAGTCATCTCTTTGGTTGATGGCTTGAATAATTTGTTGGAAACTGAATTTTTTTAATTGAGAATTTAACTGCGTGGGTGAAAGTTGAACCACTTTGTTGATTTTTTTCCCCTTAGATAAAGGTGTATCTCTTTGGTTGACAATTTAACTATTTAGTTGAAAATTAATTTTTCAGTGAATATTTATATTTTATGGTATTAAAAGATTGAGATACTGTAATTTGAATTTTAATGGTTGGGAAAATGAAAAATTGTCCATGGAAGAATCATGACATTTTGAAAATGAAGTTTTCACTCTGCAATGCATGTATTATCCTTAATACGTAACATTGTATTTAGCTTCATGTTCCATATCTTATTGTTTCTAGAAATAATAATGTACGTGTAGAACAAGATGATGGGCGAGGTATATAATTTGAAAAGAGTAATTTCTTAAAAATAATGTTTGAAATATTTTCAAACTAACATTAAGAAAGTTAATACGCTCCATTCTATCAGGATTTAATAATTCAAACTGTTAAAAATTTATTATACATAGATACAGAGGATCACCCTCGTATAAACCCTTACGTAAGGACATAAACGTGCACAGTTGGGCAAGTGACATCTGTGCACGTGCACAGTTGGGCAAGTGACATCTGTGCACGTGCACAGTTGGGCAAGTGACATCTGTGCACGTGCACAGTTAGGCAAGGGACATCTGTGCACGTGCACAGTTGGACAATTGACATCTGTGCACGTGCACAGTTAGGAAAGTGACATCTGTGCACGTTAAAGTGCACAGGAGTCCATCTGTGCACGTCTAAATTTCGGCGTGTACAGTTGTCATTTGGACAACTGTGCACGTGCACACATGGTACTTGGACAACTGTGCACGTCGAAATTTAGACGTGCACAGTTGTCACTTGGACAACTGTGCACGTGCACAGTTGGTACGTGGACAACTGTGCACGTGCACAGATGGCACGTGCACAGTTGGCACGTGCACAGTTGTCCGTCTAACCAACGACGTGCACAGTTGGCCGTCTGGCCATAGACGTGCACAGTTGGGCACGTGCAAAGTTGCTACGTGCAAAGTTGACCCCATCCCGTTTCTAGATAGCGATCGCGATTTTCGTAGCATGTTTGCTGCATAATAGCTTCCATTGTCAGCGTGCAGCTGCGCGTTGATTTCCGTTTTAATCTTATTTTCGCTAGTTATAATAGACCCGAGGTATAATAAACTCGCTAACCCCTTCGAATTTCATATTTCCGGCCATTAGATCCCCGTCTTAATTACTTCGTTCGGATCTGACGACGGTCATATATTTTGTTTTCGATTCGCTAACTTTCAAGCCAATATCTTTGGCTTTTGTGATCAAGATTTCTGCATTTTTAGCTACCGTTTCTTTGTCATCCCCTAGTAAGTCGAGATCATCCGCATATCCAAGAATTTGTACTATCCCGTTGAGGGTAGCACCGGTCGGCTTCGCCTGCACTTGTCTGACCACGTATTCTAAAACTAAGTTGAAAAGGACGTACAAAAGTGCATCACCCTGTTTCAGGCCATCGCGGATCGAGAACTCTTCAGATAAACTTCCGTTTACGCGTATTCTACCCCCGCTGCCGCGTAAGCAAATTTCAATAAGTCTAACTAATTTTCTTGGTACACCCAAGAACTCTAGGATCCAGTACATTCGTGCGCGTACAATAGTTAGTTAGTTTGTAATTTAGGCGGGGAGGGCTCCGTGAGGTCCCAACCCCTGGCGCTCAAGCTAGGAAGCCTATTGTGCCACACCCGTGTTTATTCTCAAGGCAGTACTCCGAACCCAGCCATCCTTCACCGAGTGTTTTTGGGTCTCGGTGGTTTTTCCGTTGTTATCAACGTTCTGAGATTGTACCTCTCAGGTGCCAGGCATACCTATCGCACAGTAAACGACGTCCTCCTTTGTTGATCAGGCAAAGTGATCCTCGCCCACTCTGCCATTCGGCAGTCTCCCTAGCAGGCTAGGGTGTACGGAGCGATCCCTCTGAGGTCATCAGGTAGATGCACAGATTCAAAGCACTGTCCTGGTGTGTTATGTCAGTGTATGTGTGTGTGTTCATTACTCGAAATTGGCTAGCGACCATCGAGCGTGGTGCCTCCTATAGAAGCTCCCAAGCGCAAGATGAACGCTGACTCATTTTCGAGTCTTCACAGAATCGGCTTCGACCCCCAAGGCTATTCCCCTCGACATGGGGCCCCACCTTGGTAAGATACCAGCTTTTTCTGAGGGGACCTACAGTTTAAGGTGGGTTCCGAACCACCGAAGCACCGGTAGAAGTACATAGAAAAATTTCCATTTGTACCCGGCTCAGGGATCGAACCCCGGACCTCCTGCATGGAAGTCCGACGCGCTATCCTCTGAGCCACCGAGGCCTCTTTGCGCGTACAATAGAGTCGTAAGCTTTTTTGAAATCGATAAATAGCTGATGCACTACTTCTTTAAATTCCCATTTTTTTCTAGCAGTTGCCTAATTGTGAACATTTGATCGCTTGTAGATCGGTTCCGGCGGAATCCGCACTGGTAATCCCCAATGATTTCCTCGGCGAAAGGAGTTAGTCTACCTAAGATTACATTGGACAGGATCTTATAACACGAAGGCACAAGTGAAATTCCCCGATAATTGTTACAGTTCGTTTTATCGCCTTTTTCAAAGATAAGAATAATAAGGAAGGTATTCCATTCCTCCGGAATGCGTTCTGTTTTCCAAACTTTGCGTATCATTTTACAAATTTGTCTTGTGAGGCAAGGGCCTCCATTTTTTATCAGTTCTGACGGTAGGTCGTCGATGCCCGCGCTTTGTTATTTTTCAAATTCTTTACGGCCATTTCTATTTCTATATCAGCAAGATCATCAACTAATAGATCAGCAGTGTGTATTTGGCCGAGATTACCTTCGACGGGGGCTTCGCGTACATTTAATAGTTTATCGAAATAGTCTTACCATAAATTCAGTCTCTCTGTCGCATCGGCTACTAGATTGCCATTTTCGTCCCTCATTACTTCCGTTCTACTTTGAAAGCCTTTCCTTATAAAATTGATTCCCATGTACATCTCGCGCGGGTTATTTTGTTTATTATGCGTTTCTATTGCTAGTATTTTATTCTGTTCCCACTCCCTTTTCTTGGATCTATACAGCCTATTTGTACTTTTACTAATCTCGAGATACTTCTTATGTGTTTGATATATGAATCAAATAGTTTTTTTTTAAAGAAATGTGAGTAGTTGCTTTTTTGATAGAATGTAACTTAACATATTTCGAACGAGCGTACAGAAAAACAAAAATGTACACAACACCGCCAATTGAACAATGTAACGAGCCGAAAAATCTACTGTAACGAGATCCCCAGGCCTCTCAGATTTTACAGGATGAAATTCGCCTTCCATTTTCACATCAGGATATTCCACCCTGTGGCACAGGTGGCACTGACAAAACGAATTTATTTACATCTTTATTCATGGATGACCAGAAATAAAAATCACAACGTGGCTCTTTGTACCGTCAGCTGTACAAATAGTGTGTGTATCTCATTGAGCCCGCTAGTCGTACAAATAGCGATTGCACCTCGGTGTGGCTATTCGTACCGCTAGCGAGAGGAATAACGTGGGTATCTTATGTAGCCCGTTGATTGTATGAATAGTAAGGGTATGTTTTTCAGACCGCTATAGTGCGATGAAAAATGGAAGCATATTTATTTAACCAACTAATTTTAGTCAGACCAGTCCTAATAGCTGGTAAATCGGCGGTACAAATATCCACGTCGTAATTTTTATTTCTGGTCACCCATGAACAAAGAGGAATATCCTGATGTGAAAATCGAAGGCGAATTTCATCCTGTTAAATCTGAGAGGCCTGGGGACCTCGTTACAGTAGATTTTTCGGCCCGTTACCTTGTTCAATTGGCGGTGTTGAGTACATTTTTGTTTTTCTGGACGCTTGTTCGAAATATGTTAAGTTACATTCTATCAAAAAAGCAACTACTCAAATTTCTTTGAGAAACAAACTATTTGATTCATATATACGGGAAATGAGAACGCCTAGACGAATTTTAGCCGATAATGGAACGCAGTTCACTTCTCCAATGTGGGGTAATAAATATCGTGAAAATGGTATTCAAGCAAATTGTACTTCAGTTCGTCATCCTTAGAGCAATCCCACTGAACGCATAATGAGTGAGTTTTCGTAATCGAGCGATTTAAAACGAGACATGAGGAATCATTGAACAACTAATTCTCATCAGGACGCCGCACTGGTACGGTCTTTATCTACTATCGCCATACTGCGAAGCCTTCCCTGCTGCTGTCAATTGAGCTATTCGAAGGCTTCTTAGGGGAAATTCATGAATTACGTGACACAATTTTTGCCAATATTCACCTCCCTCCCCCCCATGTAACAAGTTTTAACAGAATGTTTCACAGCCTCCAATCACCGCTTATGTTTGTAATTTTTCAAATATTTTTAGCCACGTCATATCAAATTTAATTCAGTAACCTACTAGCCGAGATACCTGAATTACCATTACATTTTTATACATAAGGTAACATATGTTGCACATGTGAAGAATTATCAGAAGTGGAGAAAACTAACCACTGTCACTTTTACTGTTCACAATTACAGAATTTTTATATGCAAATTTATAATATTGAATAAAGGTTAATATTATATTCAAATGGCAATTTTTCTATGTACTCCCACCGAGGCTTCGGTGATTCGGAACCCACTTCAAACTGTAGGTCCCCTCAGAGAAAGCTAGTGTCGTACCAAGGTGAGTCTCCATGTCGAGGGGCCTAGCCTTGGCGGTCGAAGACGATTTTTAAAAAACTCGAAAATGAGTCAGCGTCTTTCTTGCGCTTGGGGACTCCTACAGGGGGCACCACGCTCGATGGGCGCTGGCCGATTTCTAGTAATGAAAACACATACATACTCATACATAACACACCAGGACAGTGCTTCGAATTTGTGCATCTACCTGATGACCTCAGATCACTTTGCCTGATCAACAAAGGAGGACGTCATTTACTGTGCGATAGGTATGCCTGGCACCTGAGAGGTATAATCTCAGATCGCTGATAAGAACGAAACCCACCGAGATCCAAAAACACTCGGCGAAGGATGGCCGGATTCGGAGTACTGCCTTGAGAATAAACACGGGTATGGCACAATAGGCTTCAAAGCTTGTGCGCCAGGGGCGGGACCTCGCGGACCTCTTGCCTACATTACAACTAACTGATATTATATTTTCAAAATTGAATCATTTTTCATTTTTAATCTTTAAAATTTTGAATATCAAAGAATTTTGTATTGTAAATTTTCAAAATGCAACTGCATATTCCAAAAAAACAATAAAAATTATATCATTTTGTCGTGTGGCGTGTCGTGTCGTATCGTATCGTATCGTATCATATCGTATCGTATCGTATCGTATCGTATCGTATCGTGTCGTATTGTATTGTCATGTCATGTCATGACATGGATCTGGGATCTCTACTTGTTACTCATTAACCCTCTTGGAATTAATTATGAAAGTTTATGTTTATGAATTTTTTAAAAAATAAACATATATTTTTACTGCTCAGTGGTTTTTGAGCAGCTGTTTGTGAATTTTCAATGAAGATTTGAAAGAAAATAATAATAAAGTGGCAGCTCCAATGTGTTTAAGAAAGTCCAGGTTTTCGTTTCGTTCTTCTAACCGTACAAAAGGCAGTGAAACAGATTCATGAAGTTCTTTTTCAAATCTATTTTTTCAGTCGGGAATGCACAAAAATTTCGAGTACAATTCATAGGTCCAGCAAAGCGATTATGAAGTTCATCAAAAATTACTGGTAAATTACCGCAAAAATCCTTAATTAAAGAAATGTTCATACATTTCATATATTTCCACCAATTTCACAAATTTTCATACATTTTTACGGGTTTCCATAAATTCCCACAAATTGATTGAATTTCCACAAATTTTGCAAGCTTGCACAAATTGCCGTACATTTTGAAAATTTATAGAAATGTATGCAAATTAATGAAATTTATATTAGTTTATGATAGTGTAAGGAAATGTATGAAAATGTATGGTAATTTTCCGGCAACTTTTGATAATTATTCTGCTGAATGAAGGCTGCTGAAAAAGTGATGACCTAGCGGGAGGAAAATGAAGAGAACTGAAATTGATAACTTTCGAAGCGCTGTAATGGCTTCAAAAGTCGAACTTTCAGAAGTGGCGTTGTAAAATTGAAAATGAGTTATTCTTTCGTGAGATCGTCCAATGATTAACAACTTTGATTTCGTCAACCTAAGCTATCACGCATGTGACCAGAAGAACTGCTACCAAATTCACCGGTATATTGCCATTTATGAAAATGTAAATATATGTTAACTTAAGAAAATTTATGGGAATTTGTGACAATTTACGAGTTGCGAAATATGCAATACGCAATGGGGTAATATAATGAAAAGAACGTTTTGGATGCAAAGAAAGAAGAAAATAGATTATGAAGATAATATTTTGGAACATATGTTGGCATATACTTAGGTATTAAACAAAAAATTTTCATGTGTATGTGGGCAGAAATTTTACTTTACATTCATTCACTTTTGCTTCCTTATCTAAAAATGTGGCCTAATTCAGATTCAAAACTGTTAAATTAAAAGTTTTGTCACACCCTGAACTGAACATTTTGGCGAAATACCCACAAAGATAATAACATATGTTTCAACTGTTTCAAATTCAAATGTAATGGAATATACAGTTTTATTCAACTGAAATAAACAAATAGGTATTGGACAATGCTGTGTGATTATATAAGCAGATAGGAATCTAGATAAATTCAAATCTTCAAATCTGAAGGCTGCATCTTGTTGTCCGGAATAATTATATTTTTATAATATGCTTTTAAAGGTGCCTTTCTTCAACGAAAAGTGCTCTACGTTGAATAAAAAACAACAAAATTCCCAATTTTAAACCTGAAATCTTTGAACGTGAGTGATTATCATAATTATAATAACTTGAAGATACGTTTGTGTTGAAATTAATTTGAAAAGCTTTTTTCAAACTAGTTAAGTTAATTCTCCACAAAATGAATCTCTTTCGAATCCGCTTATACGTGTATTAACAGAAGGTAGGTAGGTAGACGTAATTTTCATATTAAAACTTATGTATACACTACAAATATGATTTCTATCCATCGTATTTTCTTTTTATTATTTTCACAACTATTTGGCAAATACCCATATGCACCAGAATCACGATTCAGTATCAGTGTAGGAAGGTGCACGCAAATGGCCTTCACAGTAAAAATTAGGCATTCATTTTTATCTGGAATCCTTTTTTGGGCGTTCTAATATGATCTCACAAATAGTCTTATTTTAGTACCAGTTTCTGTCTTGTTTAGTTTGCTAACTTCAGATTGATAAATGATCCGAGATAGCGAACTAAACTGATTCAGAGGGTGCATTGTTTCAATTGTTCCGTACTTCACTCTTACACAAAAAACAAAAAATAGATTAAATTAAAAATTCGTAAAAATTAGTGTTGAACCGTCACAATCAGACATCGCGAACTTCAGCCCTATGGCTTACGTTGGTTTCTAAACTTGACAGATTAGAATTTGTTTTATGAGATTCAGTTATTGACAGATGATCCTCATTTCGAGCCTATTTCAATCCACAAATCTACCTTTTTTTATTAGATTGGCGGATCAAACTGAAGTGCGATTGTTTTGTTACGTGGACTGTTTTAATACCGAATTAAGTTCTAAATCGAATCCTAGTTTTTATAGTGTTGTTACCAAATAGGGGTAATCGAAACGTAAACAGTCAGGGCTGCCTGAACCATTTCCATAATATTGCACGATCTCTGCATGCGATTACCCACACACAGCGCCTATTCATTAGGCTGCTGGTGTATTTTGTGCAAGGTCGCAACCATCCCTCACCCTGCCCCCTGAGAAACTGCATGGGCAAGCAGTTCTAGGAGTTAAAAAGTCGGGGGTTACAGAATCCGGGTTCTGTTATACTAATTCAAATAAATATAATACGATGAGCGATGTCTGGGAATCTTATCGAAAAGATTGAAAGGAGGAAAAACCTTGCTAATAAGGTTTTTCCTTATTTGAATTGAGTAAAACGTTACAGCAATGCGGAACATTACAAATCAAATATCCAATGAAAGAATTCGGTTGTGTGAAAATGTACTCTTTATGAAAACAATGGCAAGAAATGATTGTGAAATTTTGTACATTACACTACATTAAATCCACCAATATAATATATTTACACGTAATATTGCGTAAAAATGGGAAAATTAGAACAAGGGTGATCGCTAAAACGGCCCCATCCCCCGCTCAGTAATTCGCTATCTCATTTAACTATACTTATAAGAAATAATACTTAGATTTTGGATATTTATGAAATAGGAAACGACCAGAAACTTCTCTCTTGAAGTCCCGCATTATAAAAACAAAAAAATCATCTTAAACCACCCTCACTATATGGGTCATTCTCCTTCAGAGTGAAAATTTTATACGTGTATGCCCCCTGGTTTACAAAAATCGAGTATCCTCAGTAATTTGCCAATAGGAATGCTTTCTGTATTGATACTTCAGAAATGCATTACTAGTAATACAGTAATGATTTGATAAAGTATCAATACAGAAAGCATTTATATGGTTAAATTATTGTGGTTATTTGATTTTTGGAAACAAGGGGGCTTACACGTATAAAATTTACACTTTGACGGAGAACGACTCATATGAACACGTAATGTAAGGTGTTGAAAATGAGAAGTTTGATTTCTCGTTATTTGAAAATTGAAAAATGTATACATATTGTGAGGGTGGTTTCTAAGGTTCAGCCAAAACGGTAAAAAAATAATGTTTTTGATAATTTTACAGTCTAAAAAGCGTCCCTGATTTTTGGAATCCTGCGAAATACCCACTCCGATTTTTGGGCTGCAACCCTCAAAGTTAAAAATCAACCCCTTGTTCCAAGCAGATATGACTTTGTCAAAAAATAATCTTTTTGATAATTTCACAGTGTAGATGAAGTCCTCGATTCCTGGGCTTCTTGAAAATACCCATAGCGACTTTAGAGCCGCAACCCTTAGAGTTGAAAATCAACCCATCGTTCAAAGCAGATATGACTTTGTCAAAAAATAATCTCTTTGATAATTTCACAGTTTCAATGAAGTTTTGATTTCTAGGCTTCTCAGACATATACACTTCGATTTTTTGGCTCCAACCCTTAACGGTAACAATCAACCCCATGTACCAAGCAGATATGACATCATCAACAAATAATCTTCTTGAGAATTTCACAGTGTGGATAGAGTCTCTGATACTCGGGCTCCTTGAAAATACGCACGCCTAAATGTTAGAGACTCTAGCCTCGTTGTGGAATTCTCAAAAATATTATTTCTTGACAAAGTCATATCTACGTGGTACCAAGGGGTTGATCTTTACCGATAGGGGTTGGAGCCTAAAAATCGCAGTGGGTATTTTTGAAGAGCCCAAGAATCGAAGACCCTATCTACACTGTGAAATTATTGAAAAGATTTTTTCTGTTGAAAAGTCATATCTGCTTGATACAAGGGGTTGATTTTTAACGTTAAGGGCTGGATCACAAACATCGGAGTGAGTATCTTCAAGGAACCCAAAAATCAAAGAATCTATGTACACTGTAAAATGTTCGGAAGGATTATTTTTTGACAAAATCATATCTGCTTGGTACAATGGGTTGATTTTTAACTTTAAGGGTTGTAGCTCAAAAATCAAAGTTGGTATTTTGGAGGAGCGGGGAAATCAAAAACTATTGAAACTTTGAAATTCTCAGAGACGTTATTTTGTGACAAAGTCATATCTGCGTGGTACCAAGGGGTTGATTTTTACTGTTAAGGGTTGTAGCCCAAAAATGGAAGTGGGTATTTTCGAGGAGCCCAAAAATCAGAGATTCTATCCACGCTGTAAAATTCTCAAAACGATTATTTTCTGACAATGTCATATCTGGCTGGGGAAAGGGCCCCATAAGTACCAATTTTCTGAAATATTCACCGAAGTTTTTGCATTTGTGTGAATTCGTTGCCATAGTGTCACTTGTTCGCAATTGACACGTGTGAGGGGAGTTTACTTCTTGAATTACTAATATTGGCAAGGACAGTAAACAGATTCTTTCCATAAGGAAAAAACGCCATTTCACCGCCTACATGTCGTAATACTATTTGTCAATATCACTCGGAGGCTACTATATATACAAGTACCATCAGTTCAAGATCTTGTCAGTTGAAGTTCTGAAAATATTTTACAAATTAAATCCTGTCTCTATAAAGATCAAAATTTCAACTCCTATTCTGCTCCGTATCTAAAAATGTGGCCTAATTCATTTTTACAATTGTAGGGTCAAAGGTTTTGTTGTACCACGAACCAAAATTTTTGCGAAATATGTACAATGATGATTAACATATGTTCCAAATGTTTCAAACAGAAATTAGAATTTTTCAATGCAGTCGATATCTTCATGTAAAATATTTAAATGTATAATTGATTTAGTTTATATTATATTTTACTCACGAATATAATATTGTAGACATCAAGAGCAGCAGAATATGAGTTAAAATTTTCATCTTTATAGAGACAGGAACTAATTTGTGAAATATTTTTAGAACTTCAACTGACAAAATCTTGAACTGGTGGTACTTGTATATATATAACAGCCTCAGAGTGATAATGACAAATAGTATTACGACATTTAGGCGGTGAAATGGCGTTTTTTTCTTATGGAAAAAATCTGTTTACTGTCCTTGCCAATATCAGTCATTCAAGAAGTGAACTCTCCTCACACGTGTCAATTGCGAACAAGCGACACTATGCCAACGAATTCACACAAATGCAAAAACTTCGGTGAATATTTTAGAAAATTGGTACCTAGGGGCCCCTTTCCCCAGCCAGATATGACATTGTCAGAAAATAATCGTTTTGAGAATTTTACAGCGTGGATAGAATCTCTGTTTTTTGGGCAATAACCCTTTACGTTAAAATTCAACTCCTTGTATCAAGCAGATATGACTTAAAAAAAATTTTTTTTTAAATAATTCCACAGTGTAGATAGAGTCTTCGATTCTTGGGCTCTTCAAAAATACCCACTCCATACTTTGAAATTCTCAACAAGATTATTTTTTGACGAAGTCATATCTGCTTGGTACAGGGGTTGATTTTTACCGTTAAGGGTTAAAGCCCAAAAATCGGAGGCTCTATCTTCGCTGTGAAATTATCAAAAACATTATTTTTCGACAAAGTAATATCTGCCTGGAACGAGGAGTTAATTTTTAACTCTGAGGGTTGCAGCCCAAAAATTGGAGTGGGTATTTCCGAAGAGCCCAAAAATCAGAAGCTCTATCACCATTGTGAAATTCTTAGGAAGAATATTTTTTGACTAAGTAATATCTGCTTAAAACATGGGGTTGATTTTTAACTCCAAGCGTTGTAGCTCAAAAATCGGAGAGAATATTTTCGAGAAGCGGAAAAATCACATATTCCATTGACACTGTGAAATTCTCAAAAACATTATTTTTTTGACAAAGTCATATCTGTTTGATACAAGGCAAGTAATTGATTTTTAACAATAAGGCTTGTAGCTCAAAAATCAGAGTGAGTATTTTGAAGGAGCGGAAAAATCAAAGACTCTATTGACACCGTAAAATTCGAAAAAAAATTTTTTCTTGAAAAAGTCATATCTGTTCGGAACAAGAGGTTGATTTTCAATTCAAAGGGTTGTTGCTCAAAAATCGGAGTGAGTATTTTGGAGAAGGGGAAAATCAGAGTCCATTGACACTGTAACATTTGGGAAAACATTATTTATTGACAAAGTCATGTCTAGCACCTCCTCAAGAAAATTGATTGTTTGAAAAAAGTAATGGAAGGAGCCCAAAAATTTTGATTGGGGCACAGAAAAATCCCTCAAAAAGCCCAAAATTTTGAGCTATGAAAAATCTCAAAATTCGTTTGTGGAGTTGCTGGCTCAATGGACCTGATCATATTGACGTTCTTGTTGTTTTTAAAAAAGTGTTTTCGTGATCGACTTATGATAGCAAAAAGAAATGAACCGCTGGAGTAACGTTTTTCCTGTGGTACTCCAGAACAAACTTTTTTTCTCCAGTTTTATATATATCGCTTTCCCTCGAAACTTCTTCTACTACGTTTTTCCTCTAAAGGCTTCATATAGCTAGCACAGTGAATGTGCAGTGGAATTTTAAAGAACTGTTGAGCCAATTGAAATTGTTTTCAAAAATGCCTTTTGCGAATATTTGGATTTTCAAACGGAAAGAATAATTTGTTATCAAAAGGAAGTTAAAGAATTGAATTTTCACCCAAAAAACGTTTCCAACAAAAGTATTGAAATTTCAAGTAAAATGACGAACGTTCAACTGGGATAAATGAATTTGAAGTCAAAATTAAGTCAATTTCTCAGTCAAGGTGAAGAAAAGATTGCCAACAAACTATTGAACTTGCAACAAAATACAATTATTCTAACCAGATACTTAAATTTTCAACTAAGAACGATCAACCAAGAATTCGTTCAAGAAGAATTGGTAAAAAAATCAAACCAATAATAAAATACTTAAATTTTTAGTTGAGAAAATTAATTGAAAAAAAAAGAAAGTATTCTCACCAAATAAGATGAATATGGTTATATGAATCTAATTTTACAAATGAAGAATCATTGTGATTCAATTCTATATTGCAATTTTTAAAAATTAACCAAGCGCTCGAAAAGTTCCCTGACTTTGAAATAAATCCTTGACAATTCCAGGTTTTTCAGGTTTTCCAGGTAGGGTCGAGAGCCTGTGGAATTGTTTGGTTGAAAATGAATCTTCTTTGCTTGAACTATGTTTTGTATAAAAATGCAACTATTTTTCAGAAAAATCAACAATTTTTTCGAAAATTCATCCTTTTTGGTTTAAAATTCAATCGTTGTGTTGAGGAATCATCATCCAGTGTTGAAAATTCAAGTATCTTTTCAGCATCTTTTGCAAATTCTTCAATTCAACCGTTTTGTTGGGAATTCTTCTTCTCGGGGATGAAAATTCCAGTATCTTCTTAGAAAATTCACTTTCTGTTTGAATTTCATATTTTGATGTTACCAAGTCAAACTCGGATCTTTTCTCAATGATTAATCAAATTTCTTTCTGATTCTTCTTTTTAACTTGAATATTAATCAGTCTTAGTAAAAATTTAATATTTCTTAAATAGAAATGTAACTACTTGAAAATTAATTTTCTTTTCTCAAAGATTCAATTATTTTGTTTAAAAATTCTACTGGAACCACTTTATTAGGAAATTATTTTCTGTTAAACATTTGTATTTTAAGTTGAAAGTTCATCTCTTGGTTAATAGTTTAGTTATTTTGTTGAAAACGGATATTTTTTAATTAAAAATTCAACTGCATGGGTAAGAGTTGAAATTCTTGGTTAAAAATTGTTTCTTTTTTCTCACATAAATGTTTATTACTATGGATAAATAATTAAGTTTTTTGTTGAAAATTAATTTTTTTATGAACGATGCTATGTTTAAGATATTACAAAATTAAAATGCTGCAATTTGAATGTTAGTGGCTGGGGAAATTGAAAAATTGGCCAAGGAAAAATCAGAGAATTGTGAAAATGAACATTTCACCCTAAAATGTATTCATTATCGTTAATAAAATAAATTTTTATTAGTTTCAAGTCCCATATATGTATTATTATTCCTGGAAACCATTCAGTACGTTCAGCAAAGGGGCCGTCGAGGGGGGGGGGGGGAGACTTTGTTAAAGTTTATTGCTGGGGTAGAATGATTCTCGAAAGGGCCTATAATCCGTTACGTAATTTATGACGGTCCTAAAGGAGTCTTTTCTATTTTAAAATTCAACTATTTGTTTTATGATTCATGCATTTGTCAAAACATAAAGTGCGAAGTGTTCTACTTCGAATAAAAATCTACGAAATTTTTCATTTTCAAAATTAAACCTTTCAACGAAAGTAATTTTCATTTGTAGTATTTTCTTTCTATTTTCAGTATCAGATCATGAAAAAAAAATTTTCAGATGGTTTTCTGAAGTTCCGTTTGAGAAAAGTCATTGTCCAAATTTCACGACTATTCGAAAACCATCAATATACTTATTGAAGTAAATATAACACGATGAGCGTTGGAGATTATTATCTTTACTTTTTAGATCTGGGACCATATAGGAAAAATTTAAAGAAGGAAGAACCTTGCTAATAAGGTTTTTCCTTATTTGAGTTGAGCGAAACGTTACAGCAAATAATATTCAAGAAAAGAGTGCGATTGTGGAAAATTGTTATCTTTACCGCAACAATGTGAAGACATTATTGTGAAATTTGTACATATACCACATTAGCTCCACCAACATAACATATTTACAAGTTATATTGCTTAAAAATTAGAAAAGCAGAATTTATGTGATCGTGACAATGTTTGCCCCCCCCCCCCTCCACAAATAACTGGCCACCTCATTTAAGTTTGCTGATATGAAAGAATACTTAGATTTTATATTTGTCGAATAGAATACGCCAAAAATATTTTGTCTTAATGTCTAGAATTATCGAAAAAAAATCATCGAAAACCACCCTTAATTTATGAACGCGTAAGGGGCCATTTATTAATTACGTAAGGGCGATTTTGACTATTTTTGACACCCCCCCTCCTACGCAAGGATACATCAGATTTCTTGACCCGCCCCCCCTTTCTTACGTAATATTTAACTTAGAATTTTCCTTATTAGCGTTAAATAGTTACATGTCATTAGAAAAACTAAAACACGTTATTTGCCATAAACAAAAGACTTTTTTTTTTTTTAAGAATAATATTAGTCTTTGGAAGTAAAATTGACTACTGTGATCGTTCGAATTGAAACAATAATTGACGTTGTAAGATATTACGTAAAAATGGTTTTACCCCGAGATAAGATCATTTAGAGATTTTTAAAACCCCCCTTCCCTTCGGGACCCTTACGTGATTAATGAATGGCCCCTAAGGTGGTGAAATTAAGTAGTTTGTTTTCTGTTATTTTAAACTTAAGAAACCTGTGTATATGTTGAGGGTGTTTCTGAGGGTGAGCATGAGCGGTCTCAACCGGCCTGTAGTAGCGCAATACTCAATAGTTTAATATAATGGAAAGGAAGTTTTAGATGCATAGACGAAAGGCAACAGATTATGAAGATAAATATTTGAAACATATGTTGGCATACACGTGGGGTTTCAACGAAAAATTTCCAAGCATATGTTGGGAAAAATTTCAGTTTGAATCTCATTCATTCTTATCATTTATTTCAGATTTCAAACTTAGGGGTACACGTGAATTGATGTTTGAAACATATGCTGGGAATAATTTTGATTCAAGCTGCAATAATTATTAGAAAATCTCTATTACATAGCATGAACTTGAATTTTTTCCAAGATGGGTTGAAAAATGTTTACACTTAATCTTTAAGCGTACAGATAAACTGAATTTCGTGCTAACATATGTTACAATAATTTTACTTCACATTTATTTCTTTCCGTTTCCGTATCTCAAAATGTGGCCTTATTCAGTTTTAAAATTGTAGAATTAAATGTGTTGCCGCACCTCAAACAAAAAATTTAGCGAAATACGTACAATGATGATTAACATATGTTTCAACTGTTTCGAAGTGTAATGGGAATTTTTGAATATAGTCGATACCTGGATGGGAGATATTTTAATGTATGATTGGAATAGTTTATGTCATATTCTACTTACAAACAGAATTGAGACATATTACAGACATCAAGAGCAGCAGAATAGGAGCCAAAATATTCATCTTCATAGAAACGGGAACGAATTAGTAAAATATTTTTATAACTTCACCTGACAAGATCTTGAACTGCTTGTACTTTTATATATACAAGCCTCCACGTCATATTGATAAATAGTGTTACGACATTTAAGCGGTGAAATGGCGTTTTTTCCTTCTAGAAAAAATCTGTTTAGTGTCCTTGCTAATATTAGACGTTCGAGAAGTAGACTTGCTCTACACGTGTCGATTGGAAACAAGCGACACGCTGCCAACAAATTTACACAAATGCAAAAATTGTCGTCAATATTATTGAGAATGGGTACTTCAGGGTTTCTGTGAACGTATATTGATTATTCCAAATTCAGTATGAGAATCATAGAATTAAAAATAATAGATACAGCATGAGAATTCAATAATAGAGAACTTAGTCCAATTTTTCTCAATTGATGATCTGATAGCAAAAGGCTACTGAAAAAAGAGTCGAAGCAAAAGTGAGTTGAATTTTTCTCGGCGGAAAAACCAATTGAGTCACGAACTATAACCAAAAATGTGTTGGTTATTTCACTTGTTTTTGTTCGTATCACGTGACGAATTCTTAATTTGTTTTTCGGAAAAGAAAAAATCAACTCCCGCTTGCTAGACTAAGATTGACTCTCTTTTGCCGGGACTCTGGCTCTTGTGACACTCTTGGATGCACCATCTAGGTTGAACCTGGTTAACGCCGTTATTCTGCCTGGTAGCTCAAATCTGGAAATTGCGCCAACAACAAGAATATGACACTTTTTCTCAAAAACGACTTTACATGTCAGGATCTTGAAAATTCCAATGTGCACTGTTTGTCAAATGTTCAAAAATGAGAGGAAACATGAGAATTAAATGCAGCAGTGATCAAGATTTGAATTTAACCAAGAAAATGGTAAAATCACAGTGATAAATGTAACTGAATTTAAAAATTAGTGCTGGGGCTAGTATTGCAGGAATTTCCGTGATCCGAACGA
>CAKNXH010080544.1:19059-34494 GCA_932178445.1 Andricus quercusramuli | reverse complement strand
CCTCACAATTATAGTACGCCATGTCCACAAAAGTCGTTTTAATTCTTGAAAAAAAACTGATATTATCAAAACAAGAATATTTTAGAGGTTTTTTTTCAAGCACTAAATCGACTTCAAACTGGCATTTAAATATTTGTTATTATTATACATTTGATATTTGTTATTTGCAAATATTTGTATTATTGTCATGAGAATACAATTAGCAGCTGCAAAATATTGTCTTTATTCATTTTCGAAGATTTCGAAACAAAATTTTGAAGCTTTTTAACAACTTTGAAAGGACTCAATACAATAAACAAAATTTCTAAAGATTTCCGGCAATTTTTGAAATGAACTTTTTTTTGAAACATTAATTATAAGAAAATATTAACAAATATTTCCGAAATTGTTGAAAAAAATCACGGAAGATTTAAAAGCAATTTTTTAATTTTGTAGAAGTTTAAAAAAACTTTTATGAAAAAATCGGACCATTTAAACAAATATTTCAACGTTCTGAAAAAATGTCATAAAATTTAAAACAAAATGTAGATTTTTGAAGATTTTTAAATACAGTGTTGAAGCTTTTTTAGAATTCTAAAACAATTTATGACAATAATAAAATTTTCTCAAGATCCTAGGGCAAATTTAAGATTAATTTTTTTTTATTGAAAAATTAATTTCAAGGAAACATTTTGAAAAATTTCAAACACATAAAAAGATTTCTAAAATTTTCATAAAAGAATCTCGAAGATTTTAATGCAATTTGTTCAATTTTGTAGGATTAAAAAAAATGGGAAACGTTCGATTCGAATCATTTGAAAAAATATTTAAATATTCTGGAAAATTTCAAAAATAATCTAAAATTTGAACGGATTTCAAAGAATTTAAAACAAAATGTACGTTTTTGAAGATTTTGAAGCTTTTTTAGAATTCTTAAAGGATTTGATTATAATAAAATTTTCTTAAGATCCCTAGGTAAATTTGGGATTAATTTTTTTGTTTGAAAAATTAATTTTAAGAAAACATTTTTAGAAATTCAAAAAAAAAAGATTTCTGGAATTTTCATAAAAGAACTCAACAATTTTCTTTTAATTTTGTAGAATTAAAAAAAACATTAGGAAACATTTGATTCAAATAATTTGGAAAAATATTTAAATATTCTGAAAAATTTCAGAAATAATCTAAAATTTGAAAAGATTTTGAAAGAAAATGTACGTAATTTTTGCAAATTCGCAAAAACTTTCTCCTGATGATTATCTTTTTAGTTCTGAATTTTATTATTTGGTTGAAAATTAAACAATTTTCTTAAAAAAAGATAATTTTTTTTTGCAAATTCAACAGTTTTGTTAAAAATTCGGCTTTTTTGGTTTAAAAATTCAACTCTTTTCGTATAATATTAAATACAATTTCGTATAATATTAAATACAATTTCGTATAATATTAAATACAATATTCAATACAAGCAATAATTTTCAATCAAAAATTGCAACTTTCAGTTTAAAAAAATGAATTTTCAATAAAATAGTTTGATTTTCAACCAAAAAGACAGTTTTTCAACAAAATAAGCATATTTTCACCCTAATAGTTAAATTTTTAACCAACTTTCCGCCAAAAAATATGACTTTTGAATGAAATTTGAACTTGCAATCAAATAGTTGAATTTACGACTAAAAAATATCAATTTTCAAACAAAAATGAAATAGTTCAATTGTGAGTTTAAAAAAATTAATTTTCAACGAAAAAAAAAGTTTCAACAATAGTTAAATTTTCAAGCAAAGATTTTTAAAAATTTGTACATTCCAACTAAAATGTTTCATCATCAAATTTTTTTTAAGAGTATTTATTTTTAATGGTCTTAAGACAAATTTTCTACAAAATAGTTTAATTTTGTGACCTGAAGCCATGAATTTTATACCAAAAATTTAAATTTGAACCAAATAAAGGAATTTTCTACCCAAGAAGACGAAATTTCAACGAAATAGTTGCATTTCCAACCAGAAATGATTTTTCTACTACAATGATGAATCATCAACCAAAAAAATGAATCTTCAAACAAAAATTAAATTTTCATTTTGAATCAAAGACTCAAATTCATCCAAAAAACGAATTTTCAACGAAATATTTGAAGCTTCAACCAGAAAAGATTAATTTTCAACCGTAACGTTGCATTTTGAACCAAGAAAGTTGACATTTCTACAAGAGGAAATAAATTTTCGAAGATCTTTTAGACTGACTCGAATTATTCATTACATTTTGGGAAATCTTGAAAAATTAAAAAAATTGCAGGAAATTTGTTTTCCAAATCTTTAAAAAATTACATATTGTTTAAAATTTTTAGAAATACTTTCGTATTTTTAATTATTTTTTAACCTTTTTCAAACTGCTAAGACTTCAAAATATCTTTTAAGATCTTCCGAATTCCTTTCTAACAATTTTAGAAACCTTTTGAAATGGTTCAAAATCATTTTAGATTTTTCCAGGATTTTTAAGAAAATCATTTTATTATCTCGAAACCTTTGAAAATCCTTCAAAAGCTTAAAATGTCAACTAGCAATCTTCAAAAATCTACATTTTGTTTTAATGTTTTTGAAATCATTTTTTTTAATTTCTGTATTAACAATGTTTAGAAATCTTCCCAAATTTAAATTTTTGGTTTCCAATGTTTTCAAATCTTCTAAATATCTTTTCAAATAATTCGAATTTTTGCTCAAAATATTGTCAAGTCTTTCAAAATTAAAAAAATTGCCTTAAATCTTCCAGATTTTATTCGATTTTTTAGAAATCTTTTGAACAGTTTTGTAATCTTTTGAAATTTTCCCAGGAATCTTAAGAAAAGTTTTTTATTCTCTTGAAACCTTTCAAAATTCTTAAACAGCCTGGAAATTTGCCTTCTAAATCTTCAAAAAATTACATATTGTTAAAAATTTTTAGAAATATTTTCGTATTTTTAATTATTTTTAAATATTTTTCAAACTGCTAAGACTTCAAAATTTCCTTCAAGTTCTTCCAAATTCTTTTCCAACAATTTTAGAAACCTGTTGAAATGGTTCAAAATCATTGTACATAGTCTCTTAAAATTAATTTTCAAAATAAGGAATCATTAAAAATTTTCCAAGGAATTTTTAAGAAAATCATTTTATTATCTTGAAACCTATGTGATCCTTCAAAAGCTTCAAAATTTCAACTCGAAATATTCAAAAATCTACATTTTGTTTTAATTTTTTTGAAATCTTCTTTGAAAAAATTTGTTTATTATCTTCAAATCTTCTACAATCCTTAACAATTTTCAACCTTTTATTTCGTAATCTTCCAAAATTTTCACTTTGTTTCTAATTTTTTCAAATCTTCTAAATATCTTTTTAAATAATTCGAATTTTCCCTGAAAAAAAAACTTACTTGAAAATTCTATATATTTTGTAACTGTTCCAATTTTATATTGGATAATAACTTCTTTCTCCAGTTTTCACATAAATAATTTATTTAAGTGCTATAATTGCTTTAATTATTATTTAATAATGGTTACAATTTCAAATATCGTATATTTAAAGAGAAAAGGGGAAGTTTTTTGAGAATAGGGGAAAAAAGGGGAAGACTTTGCACCCTGAAACTAACAATTATGTACAGAAAATGTGGAGAGGGGTAGAAATATTTTGCTACAATCTACAATAATCCGTTACGTAATTACGGCCCCCAAGTATAAATAAGAACCCTGACATTGTCAAAACAATAAGAATATTTTGGAGGTTACTTTTCAAGTACGAACTCGAGTTCAAAACGGTGTTTAACTTGTATTATTGTTATGAAAACACAACTGACAGCAGCAAAATATTGACTCTCTAATCTAATTCGTCTATATTATGATAGAAGACTCCCAACACGTGTCACGAGTGATACGAAAACCCCCCATCAAGTCTCGAGTTTATTCCGAAAGTCGAAAGCAGCTAAGGAGCCAGATTTGATAAATAAAAAACAAGTGGAAAAAACTCGCACCGGAAATCGACCGGTTCCAAAATTGATAAGGTTTCCCCCGCCGGTGCTGACCGGGTCGCGGAAGGAGAGGGAAATGTGGTGTCTCGAAGATGAGGAAGAAGGAAGCGAAGAAAGGAAAATGATGCGGAAAAAGATAATTCGCGAAGCCTCTCGCAGGACCCTTGACAATATCGATCGCATCAATCTGCAATTCTGTCAACCCACACCATCAGAAATGGACTGGGCGTTCACTGGAGTCAGTGCGCACAAAATAAATTTTTCGTACAAAGTGGCGCAAGGGATTCGCGAAACCTAACCTCAATATTTGAGTGTTAAAGAGTATTTTTTGAAGATTAATGCAGCCAGTACCTGTCGCGACCAAAGGCCAAGGCCGATTGGCAATAAACTTGTTTTGCCTTACCTTAGAAAACAGGTGGACGTTTCGGAGGTTTTTTTCAGACGAAGAAAACACGCCTCCACTTGTTTTATTTTTTAAGATTTTCGTTGATAGAGCCGTGTAGAAGTTAAAAAGGCATCTCCGCGGTTGAGAGTCCACGTGTTCGGGCGATACTCTGTGTACCGACACACGGCAAACGTTTCGGTCTCACGTCAACATTTTCCAAACACGCGCTCGTCTATTTATGCCGACTGCAAATTAAAATAATCGGACATTTTTCAACGCACTGTCTATACCCGTCTACCCTTCCACCTTCCACTGTCTCGTCTTTTGTGACGTCACCGATTCAATACTTTTCGCGATGCTCATTTCTCCGGCGCGCTATCAGTCGGTAAGAGAGAGGGCAGCACCTCCATGAGACAAAATGAAAAATTCGCGACGCGCCAAAATTTAATTTTCATCGGCTTTTTTTAAAAAACATTTTTCTATTTGCTTTTATTAAAAAGCGCATGGCGCCATTTTTGATTATTTCTCGAACCAACTCGAAATTACTCGAAACAATTTGAAAATATTGTAGTCGGGAAACCCGCATTTATGATTGGATGAAGCTGTCGTTCCTTTTTCCCGTAAAAAAAAAAAAATTCTGCAAACTTCAGGGTTATGAGAAAGTTAAGGTTATTGAAATAATATATTCAATGATACTAGTAATAATTAATGGAACGAAGGTTCCATTTCTAAATTTCTAAAAAAAGAAGCTTTTTAAGAATTTAAAAATGTTTTAAAAGAATGAAAAAAAAAATCAAAATTTTTTTTTTTCAAATCAAAATTTCAAATCAAAATCAAAATTTTTTTAAAATTATTTCATAAGAGTTCGAAAAAGAATATGGAAGATTTTAAAGCCAAATTTTTCTATTAGCGAGATTACAAAATTTTATCAAAACTTCGATCTAGTTTAAAAGGCATTTAGAAGTTTTGAAAAGATTTAAAATTAATTTAATCTTGAAAATGTTTCAAAGAGGTCTAACAAAATCGTAAATTTTTGAATATTTGGAAATAAAAATTTCGAAGCTCCTTAAAGATTTGAAAAGGTTTCACGATATTAAAAAACTTTCTTGAAATTCCTGGGAAAATTGGAACTGATTTTTTATTTTGAAAAATGAATTTTAAGAGAAAATTGACAGAAATTGCGAAACATTTTAAATTATATCCTAAAATTTCGAAAAATAATGTTGACGATATTACCGGAAAATTTGTTATTTAGCAAGATTACAAAATTTCATAAAAATATTCAAGTAAGTTCAAGAGATATACAGAAGTTTCAAGAAGATTCAAAGTTAAATTAAAAATTTTAAACATTTCAAAAAAGTTTTAAAAAATCTGAAAATTTTCAAAAATTCGACCAATTTTGAAAGATTTTTAGAAGGTTTCAAAGTTTTGGAAATGGTTAAAAAAATTAATTTGGAATTTAAAAATATTTTCAAAAATTTCAAACAGAATGTAAATTTTGGAAGATTTAAAAAAAAACTTGCACAGCTTTCTAAGATGTATGAAAGGCTTCAAACAAATTTTTTTTTCAGATTCTTTGGAGAATTGCTAATAACTTTTTATTCTGAAAAAATAATTTTTAATGACAATTTGAGGGCACTTGTTTTAATTGGAAATTTTCTCAAGTATTCTAGGAAACGATTTCCAAAATCGTCATAACAGATTATGGAAGATTTTTAAGGTAATTTTTGTAATTTTTCAAAATTTTGAAAAAATTTTTGGAAGAATTCGAATAATTTTAAAAGACATTTGGAAAGTTTAAATGTTTTTGAAATAGTTGAAAAAAAATAATTTGAAGTTTGAAAATATTTCAGAAAATTTCAAACAAAATATAAAGTTTTGATGAATTAAAAAAAAAATTGAATATTTTTGAGAAGTTTAAAAGGCTTCAAAAAAATTCATAACATTCCTGGGAAAATTTATTATGAGTTTTTATTTTGAAAATAAATTTTAAGAGAAAATATGATGAGTATTTCAAGAGATTTTAAATTATTTGATAAAATTTCGAAAAAAAATGGGAAAGATTTAAAAAAAAAACCGCTTTATTAGCAAGATTGCAAAATTTTATACGAAATTTGAAAAAAAATGTTTAATGTTTCACGATAATAAAAAATATTTCTAATAATTCATGAGATGATTTAAACTATTTTTTATTTTGAAAAATTAATTTTAAGATAATATTTTTAAAAAAATTTAACATTTCAAAATATGTTCAAACAGAATCTGGAAGATTTGAAGGGAAGTTTTTTAATTTTTCAGAATTTCAAGACAAATTTGGAAGATTCGAAGAATTTCAAAAGATATTTAGAAGGTTTAAAAGTTTTGAAAATGATGGAAAAATAATTTTAAGTTGGAAAAGATTTCCAAAAATTGTAAACAAAATGTAAAGTTTTGAAGATTCCAACAAAAAATTTGAAGCTTCAAGAAAGTAAACAAACTTTTTTTAAATTCCTGAGAAAATTTAAACTAAATTTTTATTTCGAAAATAAATTTCAAGAGAAAAATTAGGAAGATTTCAAGAAATTTAAATTATTTTTGCACATTTCGAAAAATCTTTATATTAGCAAGATTAGAAAATTTAAAAAAATTAAAAAATTTTCAAAATGTTTCACGATAATACAAAATATTTCTTATAATTCATAGGAAAATTTAAACTGATTTTTTATTTGAAAAAACTTAATTTTAAGATAATATTCAAACAAAATTTTAACATTTCAAAAGATATTTAGAAGGCTTAGAAGTTTTGAAAATGGATAAAAATGATTGTAAGTTTGGAAAGATTTCTAAACATTTTTAAACAAAATTCAAATTGAAGATTCCTGGGAAAAATTTTAATTGCCTTTTATTTTTAAAAATTATTTTCAAAAGAAAATTTGAAAACGTTTCAAAATATTTCAAAATATTATTATAATTTAAATTATACTTGAATATTTCAAGTCAGTTTGAAAGGTTTTTTATTTTTTTGTTTTAAATCTTCCAAACTTCTAAAAGTTCTTAATATCTTTCAAAGTGACTCAAATGTTTTCTAACATTTTTCAAAATCCTGGGAAATAAAAAGCTATACTTTTTCGACATATCTGGAAGCTTCAAAAAATTTTTGAATTTTTTCGAGAATCTTGGGAAAATTACATATTTATTTAACTTTAAAAGCGAATGAAGAAATAAACTTGAAAAAGAAATATTTGGTAGAGATTTATATTCTGTATTTTAAATTATTTACCCTCAAAGAATAATAATCAGGATGATTTTTTTCTTTCATGACTGAAAAATCTTTTTTTAAGATTCAATTTTTTTTACTAAAAATTAATGATTTGAGTCAAAAATCCATCTCCTTGGTTGACAATGTCACTATTTTGTTGAAAATACGTCTTTTCGGTAGAAGATTCATCTATTTCATTAAAAATTCACATTTTCATTGTTTGAAAAAAATTTATTTTAAGAGAAAATTGATATCGATTTCACAACATTTTTAATTATTTTCGAAAAACTTCAAAAAAGAATATGTAGGATTTTAAAGCCAATTTTTTCAATTAGCAAGATTACAAAGTTTTATAGAAGGATTTGATCAAGTTTAAAAGATATTTAGAAGTTTTAAAAAGAGTCAAAATTAATTTAAAACTTGAAAAGATTCTGGAAAAGTGAAAAAAATGAACATTTCTGAATACTTGTAAACAAAAATGCTGCTGCTTCTGAAGCATTTAGAAAGATTTCACGATAATAAAAAATATTTCTGAAAATTCACGGGATAATTTCAACTTATTTTTTTATTCTGATAAATTAATTCTGAGAATGGCTGAATCATGAACCAAAACAAAATTAATTGTTATTAGTTGCATTTTTAACCAAAAAAGAATAAATTGTTTCCAAAAGAGACGAATTTTTCACAAAACAGTTCAATTTTTTTACATGAAAATATAAGTTTTCAACCAAATAGATAACTTTTCTACCAAGAAGATTCACTTTCTACCAAGATGGATTTTTAACAAAATAAATATATTGTCATCCGGATAGATGAATTTTTAAGCAAAAAGATTAATTTTAAACCAGTTGCATTTTTTACCAACGAAGACGAGTTTCCAACAAAATATTTGAATTCTTAATAAAAAGAGATTAATTTGCAAATTAAAAAGACGAATTTTCAACCATATTCAATTTTTTTATCAAAAAGCATTTTTCCGTCCTTTAAAAAATGTCACTCAAATTATAATTTTAAAGGATAAATAATTTTGAATACAAAATAAACATTACAATTAAACATTTACTTTTTAAGTTTATTTGTTAATTTTTTGTTAGGGTTTCATAAATATATAATTTTCCTAGGATTCTTGGGAAAATTTAAAAACACTCAAAGATTCAAGGTAAGTAGAAAAAGTATTATTTTTTTATTTTTCAGGATTTTGCAAAATTCTAGGAAAACTTTGAACCAGTTTAGAAGATATTTATGGCAGAAATATTTTCAAATATTCTGATACCTTTTTAGATTTTCTTCAAAAATTCATTTTTCAAAGTAAATAATCATTAAAAATTTTCCCAGGAATCTTGAAAAAAGTTTTTTATTTTCTTGAAGCCTTTCATAATTCTTAAAAGGCTTTGAAATTTGTTTCAAAATCTTCAAAAATTATTATTTTTTTTTTAATTTTTGAAATATTTTAAAGAATATTCAAAGAGGCAATTTTTAAAATTTTTCAGAATTTAAAGAAAAATTTGGAAAAATTTGAATAATTTGAAAAGATATTCAGAAGGTTTAAAAGTTATGGAAACTTTGCAGAAAAAAATTGAAATTTGAAAAGATTTCCAAAAGTTTCAGCAACAAAAAATATCAATTTTTGGAGATACTGAAAACAATTTCAAGCCTTTTAAGAAGTATGAAAGGCTTCAAGAAAATGAAAAACTTTTTCAAAGAATACTGCGAAAATTTTCAATGATTATTTACTTCAAAAAATGAATTTTTAAAGAAAATCTGAAAAGGTACGAAATTATTTTAAAATATTTTTGCAAATATCAGACGTATCTAGAGACAAAGATTTTCAAACATTTTGAATTATTTCCTAAAATTTCAAAAAAGAGTTAGGCCGATTTAAAAGCAAAAATGTGCAATTAGCGAGATTACAAAGTTTTATAAAAAAATCGAGTAATTTTAAGAGACATTTAGGAAATTTGAAAAGTTTCGAAATAAATTTAAAAACTGAAAGCATTGAAAAAATTTTTTGAAAAATTAATATTTTTGAATATTTGGAAATAATAATTTTTTGGAAAGTTTCACGATAATGAACAAAATTTTATTAAATTTCATGGGAAAATTCAAAATGAGCTTTTATTCTGAATAATTAATTTTTAAAAAAATATTCAAACAAAATTTATAAGATTTGAGGGCAATTCAACAAAATTTAAATATGAAATCAGTTAACATTTTCGCAGCATTCTTTAAAAAAGATTTTTATTTTCTAGAAGCCTTTCATACTTCTTAAAAGGCTTTGAAATTTTGTTCAAAATCTTCAAAAATTAACTTTTTTTTAGATTCTTCGAAATCTTTCAAAAATTCAATTTTTTTGTAAGTTTCCATAACTTTTAAACCTTCTAAATATCTTTTAAAATTATTCGAACTTCTCCAAATTTTTCTCAACTTGCTGAAATTTTTTAAAAATTGCCTTGAAATCTTCCAGATTCTGTTACGATGATTTTGTGAGTCTTTTGAAATCTTTTCAAATCCCTTTACATATTCTTTAAAAATTAATTATTCAGGCTAAAAAATCATTTTGAATTTTCCCATGAAATTTAATAGAATTTTTTTATTATCGTGAAACTTTCTAAAATCCTTAGGAAGCTTCAAAACGATTATTTCCAAATATTCAAAAATATAAATTTTTCAAAACTTTTTTGAACTGCTTCCAATTTTTAAATTTATTTTGAGACTTTTCCAATTGCCTGAATGTTTCTTAAAATTCGAAATTTTAGGAAATAATTCAAAAATTTTGAAAATCGTTGTCAATTTTCTCTTCAAATAATATTAGATCAAAAAAAAAACTTTCTTTAAATTCCTGGGAAAATTTAAGCTGATTTTTTATTTTGAGAATAAATTTCAAGAGAAAATTGACAAGGATTTCAAAAGATTTTAAATTATTTTCTGAAATGTAGAAAAAGAATGGGAAAGATTTTCAAGCAAAATCTTTCCATTAACAAGATTGCAAAATTTGAAAATATTTCAAAACATTTAAAACAAAATGTAAATTTTGGAAGTTTTCGACAAAAATTTCGAAGCTTTCGAAGAAGTTTGAAAGGCTTCAAGAAAATAAAAAAACTTTCTTAAAATTCCTGGGGAATATTAAACTGATTATCCATTATAAAAATAAATTTTAAGAGAAAATTGACAAAGATTTCAAAAGATTTTTAATTTTTTTAATGAAATTTCGGAAAAGAATGGGAAAGATTTTCAAGCTAAATCTTTCATTTAGCAAGATCTTAAAGATTTGCGAAAAATGCGAGCAACTTGAAGACATTTCGAAATGTTGAAAAGGTTCAAAATTAATTTAAAACTCGAAAATATTTCGAAACATTTTTGACTCTTTGGGGACAAAATTTGTAGCTTCTTAAGAATTTTGAAAGGATTCACGGAAATAAAAAAATTTTCTTACAATTCATGGGGAAATTTGAACTGATTTTTTATCTTGAAAACTTAATTTTAAGAAAATATTTTTTAACAAAATTTACAGATTACCCAACATTTTGAAAATTGTCATAACAGATTTTGAAAGATTTTAAGGCAATTTTTGTAATTTTGAGAGAATTTTTGGAAAAATTTGCATGATTTTGAAAGAGATTTGGAAGGTATTAAAGCTTTAAAATAGTTTCAAAAATAATTTGGAATTTAGAAAAATTTTACACAAAATGTAAATTTTTGGTTTTTGAAAAAAATATCGAAGCTTTTTAAGAAGCTCAAAAGGCTTTAAGAAAATAAAAAAAACTTGCTTGAAATTCCTCGGATAATTTAAACTGATTTTTTATTTTGAAAATTAATTTTAAGAGAAAATTGATAATTATTTCAAAGTACTTCAAATAACTTTCTAAAATTTCGAAAAAAATTGGAAATATTTTCAAGACAAATCTTCCCATTAGCAAGACTGCAAAATTTTATACAAAATTTGAAAATAAATTTCTTTGCAAAGATTCACGGCTTAAAAAATATTTATCATAATTCATGGGATAATTTAAATTGAATTTTTATCTTGGAGAATTATTTTGAAGATAATATTTCTGAAAAATTTAACATTTCAAGAGATTTCCAAAATTTTCAAAACAGAATCTGGAAGATTTGAAGGCAAGTTCTTTAATTTTTCAGAATTTCAAGAAAAATTTTGGAAGAATTCGAACAACTTCAAAAGATATTTAGAAGGTTTAAAAGTTTTGCAAAAGGTTAAAAAATGGTTAAAAAATTGGAAATATCAATTTTGAAGAAAATTTGGAAAAGTTTAAAAATATTGCAAAATATTATTATGACTTCAATATATTTCCACAAATTTCGAAAATATCTGGAACATTTGAGGGCAATTTAAAAAAAATAATATGAAAGATTTTGAAACAAAATCTTTCAAATAGCCAGATTACAAATATTTATAAAAAATGCGAGTAAGTTTAAGACATTTGCGAAATTTTAAAAAGATTCAAAATTGATTCAAAAGTTAAAAACATTTCAAATGATTGAAAAAATATACATTTTTAAATATGTGGGAACAATTTTTTGAAAATTTTTAAAGATTTTTGAAATTTTCACGATAATGAAAAAATTGTCTTAGAATTCATGGGAAATTTTGAATTGATTTTTCATTTTGAAAAATTAATTTTGAGAGAATATTTGAAAAAAATTTTAAAGATGACACAAGATTTTCAGAGATTTTTGAAGAATTTGAATAATTTTAAAAGGCATTTAGAAGGTTTGAAAGTTTTTCAAATGGTTGAAAGGAATGAATTTAAATTTGAAAATATTTCAGAAAATTTTAAACAAAATGTAAATTTTTGATGAATTAAAAAAAATCTAATATTTTTGAGAAGTTTAAAAGGCTTAAAAAAATTCTTAAAATTCCTGGGAAAATTTTTAATGATTTTTTACTTTTAAAATAAATTTGAAGAGAACATTGATAAGTATTTCAAGAGATTTTAAATTATTTTATGAAATTTTGAAAAAAATGAGAAAGATTTTTAAGCAAAACCTTTTTATTAGCAAAATTTAATTTCCCACGAAATTAAAAAAAAATTTAAAGGTTTCACGATACTAACAAATATTTCTAATAATTCATGAGATGATTTAAATTGATTTTTTATTTAAAAGAATTAAATGTAAGATAATATTTTTAAAAAATTTGGAAGATTCGAAGAATTTTAAGATATTTAGAAAGTTTAAAAGTTTTGAAAATGGTTAAAAAATGATTTTAAGTTTGAAAACACTTCCAAAAATTTTAAACAAAATGTAATTCTTCGAAAAATTTCGAAGCTTTTTAAGAAGTTTAAGAGGATTCAAGAAGAAAATAAAAAAATTTCGTGAGATTCCTGGGAAAATTTTTAATTAGTTTTTATTTTGAAAAATTAATTTTTAAAGAACATTTGGAAAAATTTAAAGATATTTCAAAATAATATTATAATTTCTAAATATTTCTACAAATTAAAAAAGGAGTGTTTGGTAGAGATTTTTATTTTGTATTTTAAATTATTTGTCCCCCAAGAATAATAATTTGGGTGAATTTTCTTCTCTTTCATTGGTACAAATTTTTTTGAAGATAAAATTTGAACTATTTGGTTGCAAATTTGTCTTTTTGATTGAAAATTAATCTGGTTTTTTTTTTTACTAAAAATTCATTATTTTAGTTAAAAATTCATCTCTTAGGTTGTCAGTGTCACTATTTCGTTGAAAATTCGTCTTTTTTTTATAGAAAATTAATATATTTAATTAAAAATTCAAATTTTTTGTTCAAAATTTGAACTCTTATAAAAAATTTGTCTCTATTATAAAAACTTTTAATTTTTTTGGCTTAAAATGCAACTGGTGAAAATTCTAATATTGATATTATATATTGTAAATTATTATTTATTATGAATAAATAAATAGATAAATAAAAGAATAATAAATTTTTATATCATAAATCAATAAAATATTATTTGGTTTAAATATGTTTTCCGTTTATGAAATATAACATAAAATCCAAGTATCTGTTAATTGCTCAGGTTTTCCTAATTTTTCAATTATAAATATTTTAAACACATTATAATTTTCAACAGCTCAGAAAAATTTGTTAAATGAATTCAAGTTTTTGACTTGAGGTTTTAATTAATTTCTTTTTATTGTTGATCCAAAAAATTAAGTACGCTTTTGCTACTTGTCCAATTAAAAATCTTTATAAAAAAAAGTTAATTCAAACGCTCAATAATTTTCGCGTATAAAATGAAGGCTTTTAAATTTTTTGAAGTGAAAATTTATATTGTACAGTTAAGATATTAAAAAAAAAATTGAAATCCACGCTATCACTTTGAATACTATGAATTGAAGAATGAATAAAAAAATGTATAAATTTTCAAAATTAAATCATTTCAAGCAATTTCGAGCCAGAAACATTGATTTATACATAAAAATTTGTTTTTAAATCTTTCAAAATATTCTCTCAAAAATTTGTTCTGGAAAAATCATTAAAAAATTTTCCATGAATGTCATAATAATTTTATTATCTTGGAACTCGAATTTTGAATACAATTTTTTGAAAATCATGCAAAAGTAGTAATAAAGTTCTTTTCAAATTAATTTTTAAACAGAAAAATGATTGTTAGTTTTTCTAGGAATTTTGATACAAATTTTTTATTAATTTAAAACCGTTCAAAATTATTAATATGTGTAACTAATTTTTTATTTAATATTTGGAAAATGTAGTTCCTTAAACATATTTTGTATTTTTGTATTTTTATTGAAAAATAAAATACATATATAAACAGTACAATTCAATCATATATGTACCTATAAACAATTCATAATTAATATTGTTTATCTTCACACATTTTTGTGTAAGTAAAGTTCAATTTCAAAGTCGTAAATTTCACACTTTACACGCTCATTCAAGTTAATTAGTACCAACTAACATTACTAAACGTCCTTGATAAATAAACAAACCTGATTATGGAAAAATTACACTGAAACAGAAAACAAATAATAGAAAATAGTTTTTCTAGTCTTAATATAAAAAATACTTGAACCTAATGTCTCATTACTCCATGAGTAATTAAAATAAACTTTAATAACGATTTTATTGAATATGACTAAAATTATAAATAAATCAATTATTCTAATCTTATACTATATTATTTTTTTAAATTAAAGCCACACAAACACACACTCACACACATGGATTTCTAAATTGATTTCATTCTAGAAATTTTTTATTTTTTCTCTTTGGGATAATTTGTTGCTCAGCTGAATGTTTTAAAAAGATGCTTAAATTTCATCTGCAGGAGTCCGCCTGTAAAAAGCTCGAGAGAAGCTCCCAGGACTTTGGGATCCACAAAAGAAGAATCCTCTTTTCCATAAAAAGAAGAATGTCAATCCAATTGGGACCATAAGAAGAAGACCGATCAAAATTCCAACCAAAACTGCTGCGTCCCTTTCCGGTCTGGCCTTATATAAATCGAGACAACGTAATTTTCGGCGTGCAAGTGAGGACAAATTTTTGCCAATATGTTCCGGTGGCGCTGCACATTTCAACTCTTCAATTTTTTCTCCCATGAATTTGCGACCCAATCCAGGAATCAGAGAGCCAATCTAAAAAATAATTGTACATTCGTTTTTTAGGTTTCATAACCGCGGGCTGAACCCCTCATAGTTTCAGTTGGATATGGGATGGGATGGGGTGGGATGCGGTGGAATGGAATGGGATAAGGTGGAATGAGGTAAAGATGGGGTGAGATGAGATAGGATGAGGTGGGTTGGGGTGGGATGGGATGGAATGGGATGGGGTGAGATGGGATGAGATGGGATGGGGTGGGATGAGATGGGATAGGATAGGATTAGGTGG
>CAKNXH010080544.1:0-17280 GCA_932178445.1 Andricus quercusramuli | reverse complement strand
AGGATAGAATAGAACAGGATAGGATAGGGTAAAATGGGATAGGATAGGATAGGGTATGATAGGATGGGATAGGAGAGGAGAGGATAGGATAGAATAGAACAGGATAGGATAGGACAGAACAAGATAGAATAGGATAGGATAGGGTAAAATGGGATAGGGTAGGATAGGATATGATAGGATAGGATAGGGTAGGATAGGAAAGGACAGGATAAGATAGGAAAGGATAGGATATGATAGGGCAGGATAGGATAAGGTATGATAGGATAGGATAGGATGCAATAGGATAGGAAAAGATAGGAGAGGAAAGAATATGATAGGATATAATAGGATATGATAGGATAGAACAGGATAGGATAGGATAGAACAGGACAGGACAGGATATGATAGGATAGGATAGGATAGGATATTATAGGATAGGATAGGATAGGACAAGATAGGATAGGATAGGATCAGATGAGAATAATCAGATTGACAATGATTTCAGTACTTACTAAATATTGATTTTCGCAATCGCAGCTCCACTGATGCTCAAGGGTAAGATAGGATAGGATAGTATAGAATAGGGTATGATAGGACAGGATATGATAGGAGAGGGAAGGATAGGAGAGGGAAGGATAGGATAGGATAGGACAGGACAGGATAGGATAGGATAGGGGAGGATAGGATAGGATAGAGTACGATATGATAGGATATGATAGGATAGGGTAGGATAGGAAAGGACAGGATATGAAAGGATAGGATATGATAGGACAGGATAGGGTATGATAGGATATGATAGGATAGGATGGGATAGGAGAGGATAGGAAAGGACAGGATAGGAAAGGAAAGGAGAGGATAGGATATGATAGGAAAAAAGAAGGATAGGATATGCCAGGACAGTATAGGATAGGGTATGATATGATAGGATATGATAGGATATAATAAGATAGGATAGGATAGAACTGGATAGGATAGAACCGGGCAGGATAGGATAGGGTAGGATAGGATATGATAGGATATGATAGGATAGGATAGGACAAGATAGGATAGGATAGGATCAGATGAGAATAATCAAATTGACAATGATTGCAGTACTTACTGAATATTCATTTTCGCAATCGCAGCTCCACTGGTGCTCAAGGGTAAGATAGGATAGGATAGTATAGGACAGGGTATGATAGGATAGGATATGATAGGAGAGGAAAGGATAGGATAGAACAGGATAGGATAGGACAGGACAGGATACTATAGGGTAGGATAGGATAGGGTAGGATATGATAGGGTAGGATACGATATGATAGGATATGATAGGATAGGATAGGACAAGATAGGATAGGATAGGATCAGATGAGAATAATCAAATTGACAATGATTGCAGTACTTACTGAATATTCATTTTCGCAATCGCAGCTCCACTGGTGCTCAAGGGTAAGATAGGATAGGATAGTATAGGACAGGGTATGATAGGATAGTATATGATAGGAGAGGAAAGGATAGGATAGAACAGGATAGGATAGGACAGGACAGGATACTATAGGGTAGGATAGGATAGGGTAGGATATGATAGGGTAGGATACGATATGATAGGATATGATAGGATAGGATAGGATAGGGTAGGAAAGGACAGGATAGGATAGGAAAGGATAGGAAAGGATAGGATATGATATGATATGACAGGATGGGGTATGATAGGATAGGATCTGATAGGATATGATGGGATATGATAGGATAGGATGGGATAGGAGAGGAGAGGATAGGAAAGGGCATGATAGGATAGGAAAGGAAAGGAGAGGATATGATAGGATAGGATATAATAGGGTATGATAGGATAGGATATGATAGGATATAATAGGATAGGATATGATTGGATAGGATAGGATTGGATAGGATAGAACAGGATAGAATAGGATAGAACAAGACAGGATAGGGTAGGATAGGATATGATAGGATATGATAGGATAGGATAGGACAAGATAGGATAGGAAAGGATAGGATAGGATAGGATCAGATGAGAATACTCAGATTAACAATGATTGCGGTACTTACTAAACATTGATTTTCGCAATCGCAGCTCCACTGGTGCTCAAGGGTAAGATAGGATAGGATAGTATAGGATAGGGTATGATAGGATAGGATATGATAGGATAGGAAAGGATAGGATAGGATGAAACAGGATAGGACAGGACAGAACAGGGTGGGATAGGGTAGGATAGGTTAGGATAGGATATGATAGGATATGATAGGATATAATAGGGTAGGATAGGAAAGGACAGGATAGGATAGGAAAGGATAGGAAAGGATAGGATATGATAGGATAGGATAGGATGGGATAGGAGAGAATAGGAAAGGACAGGATAGGATAGGAAAGGAAAGGATAGAATAGGATGAAACAGGATAGGACAGGACAGGACAGGGTAGGATAGGGTAGGATAGGTTAGGATATGATATGATAGGATATGATAGGATATAATAGGGTAGGATAGGAAAGGACAGGATAGGATAGGAAAGGATAGGAAAGGATAGGATATGATAGGACAGGATAGGGTATGATAGGATATGATAGGATAGGATAGGATGGGATAGGAGAGAATATGAAAGGACAGGATAGGATAGGAAAGGAAAGGAGAGGATAGGATATGATAGGACAGGATAGGATAGGGTATGATAGGATAGGATAGGATTTGATAGGATAGGATAGGATAGGATAGGATAGAGCAAGATAGGATAGGATAGAACAGGACAGGATGGGATAGGATAGGGTAGGATAGGATATGATAGGATATGATAGGATAGGATATGATAGGATAGGATAGGACAAGATAGGATAGGATCAGATGAGTATAATCAGATTGACAATGATTGCAGTACTTACTAAATATTGATTTTCACAATCGCAGCTCCACTGATTGTTCATCAAATCCAATTCCTCGAGTCTGTCCCACCTTGAGAGTAAATGGTCTGGGAAATAGCGCAATGAGTTATTTGATATTATTAGTTTTTTTATTGGGAGCTCCACTTGCGAGTTCTGTAAATAAATAAAAAGACAAATTAATTTTGCAAAATTACTTCATTAAGCCACATTTTCCCCTTTTTCAAAAATTCAGATTTGATATTCGATAGTTTATTATGAACTTGATAGTTATACAAACAAAACAATTTTATAACAATTGTATTGTTATAAACAATAATAGGCGACTTTTTAATGATTTTGGATATTATTATTGAAAAAAATGTCATAACCAAGAAATGGTCGCTTAAAGTAGCCGTTTTGCTCAAAATGTGGATTTCTTCATAAAATTTATTAACAAATTTGCTTTGCTTCATTTACTGCTATTTATTTACACTTTTTCAGGGTCCTCATTAGAGTGGTCCAAAAATGCATTCGAATTTTTTATTTCCAATTTACATTAAAGACGACATTTTCTGGAATTTGTTAAAATATGATTAATAAATTAAATTTAATAAAAGAAAGTCCAAATTCAAAGAAAAATATATATAAAGTAAAAATTATTTGAAAGTTTCAATGAAAATAATTTTCTCATACTTTTTATGTTGTGAACTGATAATTAAGAATTAGCTGATTAATTTTGTTCACAATATCAAATTACATAAAGATTGAAATTTAATATTCTTTAATTGAGTAACATATATTGTTTACTTTGAGATTATGTAATTGAATATTGACTATAATTTGTATAATAAAAGTTTATTTAAATTTGAAATACCACTAATTACATTATTTTTGAAATGATTCTGATGTTGTGAAATGAGTGTCTGATGTTGTGAAATGAGTGTCTGATGTTGTGAAATGAGTGTTGATGTTGTGAAATGAGTGTCTGCGTTCAATCTTCCAAATTATGTGTGAATATGTTTTTATTTCTTCTGAAATTAGTATGGAAGGTTGCTAATATATCAAATTTTCAGAAATGACAGTGAATTTTCTTTTTAAATGTAGAATAAAAATTATTCCAATGTTTGAATGAAAATTATAGTTAAATATTTCTTATGTTATAAACATATTAATTAATTATTAGCTTATTATTTTTTCTACAATTTTAAATTACATGATGATTGCATTTTAATTAATTTTAATTAGGTAACATAAACTGATTATTTACTTCAAGGTTATGTAATTGACTCTTGACTATAATTTGTATAATAAAAGTTTGTTAATGTTTAAAATACCTCCATTCCAATCATATACATTTTTTTTAATTTTTGTGATGTTGTGAAATGAGCATCTGAATTTTAATTTCCAAATTATATGCACATATATTTTAGTTTTCTCTGGCATAGTTAAAAAGGTTATTAATCATTCAAATTTTCAGAAAAATACGAAGTAAAAATTATTCGAATGATTCGAAAATTAATTTCGAAAAAAAGACGATTTTTTTGTAAAAAAATTGAATTTTCAACCAGAAAAATAGGAATCTTCAGCAAAAAAATTAATTTTCAATAAAATAGTTAAATTTTCAACCAAAGAGATAAAGCTTCAATAAAAAAAATTCAAGGGAATAATTCAACTTTTACCCACGCAGTTAAATTTTCGATTGAAAAAGATCAGTTTTGAACTAAATAGTAAACTTTAACCAAAGAGATGAATTTTCATCAAAAAATATAAATTTTCAACAAAAAAACTATTTCTTAACAAAGGGGTTCAAAGAAAATTTTTAAACAAAATACTTTAAATTAGAAGAAATTTTTCTACGAAACTACTTGAATTTTTAACCCAAAAAGACGAATTTTCAATAAATAACAGTTGAATTTTCATAAAAAAAGAATGACTTTTCAAAAAAATGATTTAATTTTCAATCAAACAGCTGCATTTTCATCCAAGGAAAATTAATTTTCTACTAAAAAAGATGATTTTTCAGTTCAGAAAGATAAATATTAAAAAATATAGCTGAATTTTCATCCAAAAAATATTTATATTGATTTTTCAACACAAAATGTGAATTTTTCTCAAAAGGTTAATTTTCTACGTAATAGTTGAATTTTCTGCGAAATAGTTGAATTTTTAACAAAACAGTAGATTTATGGACCAAAAAGGATGACTTTTTAACAAATTCATTGAATTTTCATTCAAAAAGTTGCATTCTTATCAAGAAAAGATGAATTTTCTACTCAGACAGATGAATTTTTTGATAAAAAAGATAAATTTAAAAAAAATTCGAATTTTCATCAAAAAAATATTCCAGTTGATTTTTCAACACAAAATGTGAATTTTTCTCAAAAGGTAAATTTTCTACGAAATAGTTGAATTTTCAACAAAACCATAGATTTTTGGACCAAAACTAAACTACTAAGAACTACTAAAAACTACTACTAAAGCAGATGAATTTGTAAAGCAAAAAGAAAATTTTTCAAAAAAAAATAGTTGGATTTTTATAAAAAAAAATTTTAATTGATTTTTCAGCACCAAAATATTAATTTTTCTCAAAGGTGAATTTTCTACGAAATAGTGGAATTTTCAAGCAAAAAGATTCAATTTTTAACAAAAATGATGAATTTTCAGAAAAATAATAAAATTTACAACTGAAAAGATAATTTTCAGGAGGAAGGAATTAGTAGGAAATTTAACAATTTTGTTAAAAATGATTTTTCGTTTGAAAATTCAATTGTTCTGTTGAAAATGCATCTTTTTGGATAGAAAATTTAACTGATTTGGTCTAATAATTTATTTACTTGCTTGAAATTTCAACCATATCGTTGAAAATCGTTTTTTTTTATTGAAAATTATTTTATTTTTTTCCAATTGAAAATTTAAGTAAATTCATTCCTTGATTACAAATTTGACTATTGTGTTGAATATTCTATTTTTTGTAAAAGATTTATTTTTTAATTGAAAATGTAAGTATTTCATTTTTGGTTGAAAGTTTTTTTTTAGTTAAAAATTCAACTATTATTTGGATGAAAATTTATCTTTTTTAGTTGAAAATTTAACTACTTCGTTGAAAGATGGACTACTTCGTTAAAAATTTAATTTTTCTAGTTGAAGATTCTTGATTTCAGTTGAAAATAATTTGGTTGAAAATTCAACTGTTTCGTTGAAAATTCGGTTTTATTGGTCGAAAATAAACTTTTTTAACTAAAATTTTTATTTATGCATCCTTTTTTTTAGTTTTAGCTAAAAATTCCTCTCTTTGGTTGAAAATTTAATTATTTTGTTAAGAATTTGTTGTTTTCTGGTTGAAATTTTTTTTTTATATGTAGATTTAACTATTCCAAATAAAGATTCTTCATTTTAGTTGAAGATTCATCTCCTTCATTAAAAATCGGACTATTTTGCAGAATATTCGATATTTTTGTGACAAATGTTTTTTTACAATAAAAATGTAAGTGCTTCAGTTTGGTAGAAAATTTATATATTTTAGTTAAAAATTCAACTATTTGGATGAAAATTTATCTTTTTAGTTGAAAATTCAACTGCTTGGTTAAAAATTCATTTATTATTTTTAAATTCGTCTTTTTGGGTATAAAATTAATCCCCTCGGTTGAAAATTTATATTTTTCGTTAAAAATTCGATTATTTGGTTGAAAATTAATCTACTTTGCAGAAAAATAATCTTCTCGGTTAAATTTTGTCTTTCTTTTGTAAAATTCTACGCTTTGCTAAAAATTCGTCTTTTTGAGTTAAAAATTCAACTAGTTTGTTAGAAAATTCAAAGATTTGATTGACAAGATTTTTTTTTTAAATCCTTGACTTTTCCCAAACTTTAAAAAAAAATTTTGTTGGCTAGATGCCTTTTTTCACTTAACAATTTTCTTTGGCGCGTGAAGTTAAATTCATAAAAAAAGTAATTTTTAACAAAATAATTCAATTTTTAACCACAGTGATGAACTTTCTACCAGTTAGTTGAATTTTTATCCAAGAAAAGATAAATTTTCATGCAAGAAAATTGAATTTTCAACTGAAAAATATCAGTTTTTAACCAAACAGTTGAAATTTTCAACAAAAATAGACACATTTTCAAACAAATATTTGAATTTTCAACCAAAAAAAAAGGAATTTTTAACAAAAAGATAAATTTTCAAATAAAAAAGATCAATTTTCAAACAGATGAATTTTCAATAAAAACTATGAATTTTCAGCCAAGAAGTTTGATTTTCCATAACAAATACGAATTTTCAACGAGGAAGATAAAATTTCAATCAAATAGGTGAATTTTCAAATGAAAAAGATCACTTTTCAACCAAAAAGTTAATTTTCAACCAAGAAAGACCAGTTTTCAACCAAGTAGTTGAATTTTAAAAAAAATCCCACTAAATAGCTGAATTTTCAACCAGAATGATGAATTTTCAACTAAAAAGGTGAATCTTCAGCTGGAATAATTGCAATTTTAACGAGAAAGATGAATTTTTAACTAAGAAGATTAATTTTCTATTAAAATACGAATATTCAACAAAAAACATGAATTTTCAATTGAATAGTTAAATTTTCAACAACAAAGAAGAAGGAATTTTTAACAAAACAATTCCAATTTCAACTGAAAAAGATTAACTCTTAAGCAAATAGTTGAATTTTGAGCTGAAAAATATAAATTTTCATTCAAGAAGATTAATTTTCCATAAAAAAGACGAATTTTCAACAAAGAACATAAATTTTCAATCAAATATTTAAATTTTCAACTAAAAAAATCAACTTTCAACCAAATAGTTGAATTTCCAAATGGTTGAGATTTTGTGTTTTTTTGTTGAAAATTCAACTGTTGGGTTGAAAAATTATATTTTTTAGTGGAAAATTCAACTATTCTGCTTGAAGGTTGATCTTTTTTAGTTGAAAATTCAATTTTTTGGTTAAAAATTCATCACTTTGGTTGAAAATTGAGTTATTTTGTTAAAAATTCCTTTTTTTGTTGAAAATTCAACTATTTGATTAAAAATGTATGTTCCTTGTTGATAATTTTTCTTTTCTAATTGCAAATTTATCTTCTTCGTTTAAAATGTATCGTTTTTTAGTTCAAAATTCAACCATCTGGTAGAAAATTGATGTTTTTTAGTGGAAAATTTATCTTTTTGATAAAACTTCATCACATTGATTGAAAATTTAATTATTGTGTTAAAAATCCCTTTTTTTAATTACATTAATTTCCAACCAAATAGTTGAATTTTCAACTAAAAAACGATAAATTTCCAACGAAGAGGATTAATTTTCAATCAAGAAAGAAAAATTTTCAACATGGAACATAAATTTTCAATCAAATAGTTGAATTTTCATACAAAAAATGGAATTTTTAACAAAATAATTCAATTTTAATTAATAGATACATTTTCAAACAAATATTTGAAATTTCAACCCAAGAAAAAAGGAATTTTTAACAAAAAGATACATTTTCAAACAGATGAATTTTCAACCAAAAACGATTAATTTTCAGCGAAGCAGATTGAGTTTCCATAAAAAATACGAATTTTCAACGAGGAACATAAATTTTCAATCAAACAGTTGAATTTTCAACTACAAAAAAATTAACTGTCAACCAAATAGTTGAATTTTCATATGAAAAAGATCAATTTTCAACCAAATAGTTGAATTTTCAACTAAAAAACGATAAATTTCCAACGAAGAGGATTAATTTTCAATCAAGAAAGAAAAATTTTCAACATGGAACATAAATTTTCAATCAAATAGTTCAATTTTCATACAAAAAATGGAAATTTTAACAAAATAATTCAATTTTAATTAATAGACACATTTTCAAACAAATATTTGAATTTTCAACTAAAAAAAAAGGAATTTTTAACAAAAAGATAAATTTTCAAATAAAAAATATAAAGTTTCAAACAGAAGAATTTTCAACTAAAAACGATTAATTTCCAGCCAAGCAGATTGTGTTTCCATAAAAAATACGAATTTTCAAGGAGGAACATAAATTTTCAATCAAACAGTTGAATTTTCAACTACAAAAAAACTAATTAACTGTCAACCAAACAGTTTAATTTTCATATGAAAAAGATCACTTTTCAACCAAACAGTTAATTTGTAACCATGAAAGACCAATTTTCAACCAAATAGTTGAAATAAACAAAAAAATTCATACTAAATAATTAAATTTTCAACCAAAATGATGAATTTTCAACTAAAAAGGTGAATCTTCAACTGGAATAGTTGCAATTTTAACGAGACAGATGCATTTTCAACTAAGAAGATTAATTTTCTATTAAAATACAAATATTCAACAAAAAACATGAATTTTCAACCAAAAAAAAAAGGAATTTTGAACAAAACTATTCAATTTTCAACTAAAAAAGATTAATTTTCAAGCAAATAGTTGAATTTTGAACTGAAAAATATAAATTTTCATTCAAGAACATTAATTTTCCATAAAAAAGACTAATTTTCCACAGAGAACATAATTTTTTAATCAAATATTTGAATTTTCAACTGAAAAAATCAACTTTCAACCAAATAGTTGAATTTCCAAATGGTTGAGATTTTGGGTTTTTTGTTGAAAATTCAACTGTTGGATTGAAAAATTATTCTTTAGTGGAAAATTCAACTATTCTACTTGAAGGTTGAACTTTTTTAGTTAAAAAATTCAACTTTTTGGTTAAAAATTCATCAATTTGGTTGAAAATTGGATTATTTGGTTAAAAATGCCTTTTTTTGTTGAAAATTCAACTATTTGATTGAAAATTTATGTTCCTTGTTGACGATTTTTCTTTTTTAATTGCAAATTCTTCCTCTTCGTTTAAAATTTATCGTTTTTTAGTTGAAAATTTATCTTTTTGATAAAACTTCATCACATATATAAGTTGAATTTCTAACTAAAAAATTGTTAGTTGAAAATTAATCTTTTTGATGAAACTTAATCACATTGATTGAAAATTGAATTATTGTGTTAAAAATTCATTTTTTATAATTAGATCAATTTTCAACCAGATAGTTGAATTTTCAACTAAAAAACGATAAATATTCAATGAAGAGGATTAATTTTCTATCAAAAAAGAAAAATTTTCAACAAGAAACATAAATTTTCAACGAAAAAAAAATCAACTTTCAACCAAATAGTTGAATTTCCAAATGGTTGAGCTTTTGTGTTTTTTTGTTGAAAATCCAACTGGTGGCTCAAAAAAAATCTTTTTTAGTTGAAAAATTAAACTTTTTGGTTAAAAATTCATCAGTTTTTTTGAAAATTGAATTATTTTGTTAAAAATGCCTTTTTTTGTAGGAAATTCAACCATTTGATTAAAAATTTATCTTCCTTGTTGACGATTTTTCTTTTTTAATTAGAAATTCTTCTTCTTCGTTTAAAATTTATCGTTTTTTAGTTGAAAATTCAACCATTTGGTGGAAAATTGATTTTTTTTAGTTGAAAATTCATCTTTTTGATAAAACTTCATCACATTGATTGAAAATTAAATTATTGTGTTAAAAATTCATTTTTTTTAATTAGATCAATTTTTAACAACAAAAAAGGAATTTTCAACAAAACAATTCAATTTTAAACTAAAAAAGATAAACTCTAAAGCAAATAGTTGAATTTTGAACTGAAAAATATAAATTTTTATTCAAGAAGATTAATTTTCCATAAAAAAGGCAAATTTTCAACAAAGAACATAAATTTTCAATCAAATATTACAAATATTATTAAAAGTTCATCACTTTGGTTGAACATTAAATTATTTTGTTAAAAATGCCTTTTTTTGTTGAAAATTCACCTATTTGATTGAAAATTTATGTTCCTTGTTGACAATTTTTCTTTTTAAATAAAAAATTCTTCTTCGTTTAAAATTTATTGCTTTTTAGTTGAAAATTCAACCATCTGGTTGAAAATTGATTTTTTTAGTTGAAAATTCATCTTTTTGATTAAACTTCATCACATACCTATATAAGTTGAATTTTCAACTAAAAAGATCAACTTTCAAACAAACAGTTGAATTTTCAACAAAAAAATAGAAAATCTTAACCAAATAGTTGACTTAAAAAAAAATTAGCAGAATAATTCAATTTTCAATCAATATGACGAAGCTTTATCAAAAAGATGAATTTTCAACTAAGAAATTCTTAGTTGAAAATTCATCTTTTTGATAAAACTTCATCCCATTCATTGAAAATTTAATTATTGTGTTAAAAATTCCTTTTTTTTCATTACATCAATTTTCAACCTGATAGTTGAATCTTCAACTAAAAAACGATACATTTTCAACGAAGAGGGCTAATATTCTATCAAAAAAGAAAAATTTTCAACAAGGAACATAAATTTTCAATCAAATAGTTGAATTTTCAAAAAAAATGGAATCTTCAACAAAATAATTCAATTTTCAACCAAAGTGATGAATTTTCAAAGAAAAATTTGAATTTTCAACTAAAAAAGATAACTTTTCAACCAACAGTTGAATTTTCAACAAGAATTCCAGAACAAAAAATTGTCTGATGCATTTTTGGACCACCCAAGTCTTCATACACTACTTTTCCACATAGTGAAAATTTTGATTTCCAAAATTTTTATTTTATCGACCCACCCTGATGAATATTAGTTAATTGAAATTAAATTTTTAAAATCTCACAGTAATACTTTTTTTTTTTCAATTTTAGAAAGAAACTTGAAAAAATAACTTACAGGTTGAGCTAAAGCTTTCTCATCAATTTTCGTGAGCTTTGAGCAGTTTTGAATCCTCAAAATATTCAAATTTTTTAATTTTGAAAAAGCCCCTTTCCCGATTCTATTTAATTGCGACATGTTTCGCAAATTGAGTTCCTCAAGTGCTGGTAATTCAGGAAATGCATTAGCTTGTCCTATAAATTCAATGGGATTATTGTCCATCGTTAGTACTTTTAATGACTTTGCATATTCGAAAGCCAGAGGGGGCGTCGTAAATTGATTTCCACTTAGGTCGAGTTTTAATAAATTCCTGGAAAAAATAATTATTATTAATGATAAATATATGATAACATGAAAATGAAAAGAAATAATTAATGTTTCTACATTAAAAAAAAAAAGATGGGACTCAAATATGTGAAAGTATATCGAAACCCATTAGCTATATATAAATATAATATTCCTAATTTTATTTTTCAGGACTTATCAGTCGTCCCATTTTTAGAAATTTTTTGAAATATTTTTAATTGTTCTTCAAAAATTAATTATCCAGAATAAAAAATCATTAAAAATTTTATCAGGAATCTTAAGGAAAATTTTTTAATTTTTTTTAAATTAAAAAAAATTTAAATTATGTTTTAATTGTTTCTGAACTTCTAAATATCTTTCAAATGATTCGCATTTTTCTAAAATTGAAAAAAAAATTGCCTTAAAATCTTGGAAAATCTTTTTTTACAATTTCGGAAATCTTTTGAAATGTTTAGAAAAATTTTTCAATATTCTCTTGAAATGATTTTAAAAACTGAAAATAATTTAAAAATTTCTTAGCAATTTGAAGGTAATTTTTTCATTCTCCTAAAACCTTTTGGAAATCTCAAAAAAAATTTAATTTTTTTGTTTTAAATCTTCAAAATATTATACATAATTTAAAAAATTGTTTGAGAATCTTTTAGATTTTTTTTGTCTTTTGAAACCCTTTTAAATATTCTCCTCGAATTAATTTTTCGACATGAAAAATTATAAAAAAATTTTCCAAGTATCTCACAAATTTTTTCTTCATTATTTTGAAACCTTAAAAATTCTTTAAACCTTTACAATTTTATTTCGTACTCTTCCAAAATATATTTCTTTTTTAAGTTTTTGAAATCTTCTCAAATTTAAAATTATTTTTCGCATTTTTTTTAAACTTCTAAATATTTTTTAGAATGATTTCAATTGTTTTAACTCCCTTGAAAAATCTACTCGCTGTTTTTAAGTTTTTGAAATGTAAAAAATTGAAAAAATGTTTTAAATTGTTTCTGAAGTTTTAAATATGTTTAAAATGATTCGCATTTTCTCCAAATTTTTAAAAAGGCTAAACAATTTTCAAAAATTGCCTTTAAACCTTGGAATTTTTTTTCAACAACTTCGGAAATCTTTTGAAATGTTTAGAAATTTTTTTTAATATTCTCTTGAAATGATTTTAAAAAATGAAAATGTTTAAAAAATTTCCTAGCAATTCGAAGATAATTTTTTCATTCTCCTAAGACCTTTTGAAATTCTCAAAAAAAAATTCATTTTTTGTTTTAAATCTTCAAAATTCGATACATTATTTAAAAAATTGATTGCGGGTCTTTTAGATTGTTTTTTGTCTTTTGAAACCCTTTTAATTCTCTTCGAATTAATTTTTCAAACTAAAAAATTGTAAGAAAATTTTCCAGGAATCTCATAATTTTTTCTTTATTATATTGAAACCTTGACGAATTTTTTTAATCTTTATAATTTTATTTCGAAATCTCCCAAAATATATTTCTTTTTTAGGTTTTTGAAATCTTCTCAAATTTAAAATTATTTTTTGCACTTTTTTTTTAAATTCTAAATATCTTTTTAAATGATTTAAATTGTTTTAACTCCCACAAATTTAAAGATATTCTTACAAATCATCCAAATTCTTTTTCGAAAGTTTCCGAAATATTTTTCAATGTTTTTAAAATCTTTTTTAATTGCTCTTTTTTAATTAATTTTTCAAAATGAAAATTATTAAAAATTTGTCCAGGAATCTTACAAAAATTTCTTTATTATCTTAAAACCTTTCGAAATTCTGAAGAAGCTCTACAATTTTATTTTGAAATGTTCAAAAATCTACTTTCTGTTTTTAATTTTTTGAAATGTAAAAAATTTAAATAATTGTTAAAATTGTTTCCGAATTTTTAAATATGTTTAAACTGATTCCCATTTTTCTCAAAATTGTTAAAAATGTTAAAAAATGTTAAAAATTGCTTCAAGATCTTGGAAATTATTTTTTAACAATTTTAGCAATCTTTGGAAATGTTTTAAAATCTTTATAAATATTCTCTTGAAATAATTTGAAAAATAAAAAACATTTTCAATTTTCTCAGCAATTTCAAGGAAAATTTTTATCCCATGAAACCTTCCAAAATTCTTAAAAAGTTTTTTTATCTTTTGTTTAGAATCTTTAAAATTCTAAACATAATTTATAAAATTGGATGGGAATATTTCAGATTATTTTTTGAGGATTTTGGAAACCTACTGTTGAAAAAATTAATTTTCAATAAGAAAAAGCGAAATTTTCAATAGAATAGTTGAATTTTCAGCCATAGAGATGACTTTACAACCAAATTAATGAATCTTCAACCAAAAAACTTAATTTTTTACAAAGTAGTATCACTATGAACCAAAAAAGATTAATTTTCAACAAAAAATTGAATATTTGATGTTCTAACAAAAAAGATTTTTAATATTGTAATATTAAATAAAAGAGAGTTGAATTTAAACAAAAAAGATGAACTTTAAATGAAATACTTAATTTTTAAGTTCAATTGTTAATTTTTAACAAAAAATATTTTTTTCAATAAAATAGTTAAATTTCTATAGGAAGAAATTAATTTTTAACTAAAAAAAATGTGTGCCAAAACAAGCAATAGTTCAATTTTCATAAAAAAAATCATTTTTAACCAAAAAAAAAGGTTTGAACCCAATAATTTAACTTTCATCCAAAAATAATGAATTATGAAACAAAAGGAGGAATTTTCAGATAATACTATTAATTTTCTACCAAAAAGCCGAATTTTTAACTGAAAAATTAATTTTTGACAAAAAAAAAAGTTTTAACAAAGTAGTTAAATTTTAAACAAAAAAAAAATGAATTTTTAACTAAAATGAATGAATTTACAAATAAGAAGAATAATTTTCTGAAAAAGTCAATTTTCAAACACATTGTTAAAGTTTCAACTAAAAAGATCAATTTCAAAGAAAAGAAAAGCGAATTTTTTGAATCAGTTAAATTTTCAATCGAAAAATGATTTTTTAACCAAAAAGTTTAATTGTTGAGTATCAAGATTAATTTTTGACCAAAAGAGATAAATTTTTCATAAAATACATTAAATTGCATCCAAACAGATGCATTCAACCAAAAGTAAGAAGACGCTGAACAAATTTTTTTTTCTCAAAACCAAAACCAGAAATAGGAGATTTGAACAAAATACTTGAATTTTCAACCTAAACTGATGCATTTTCAATTGAAATATTAATTTTTAAGTAAAAAAAAAATATTTTTAACAATGCAGTTAAATTTTTAGCCAAAGAAATGAATTATTAACCAAAATAAATGAAATTAAAAGAAAGAAGTATAATTTTCTAAAAACAGTAAATTTTCAAACACATAGTTGAATTTTCAACTCACAACATCAATTTTCAAGACAAGAAAAACAAATTTTTATAAATTAGGTAAATTTTCAGTTATTCAATTTTTAAGGAAAAAAACTGATTGTCACCCAACTAGTTTATTTTAAACTAAAGAGATGAATCTCCAACAACCAGCGTAAAATTTATTAGTTGATCATTCAACCAAAAAAAATTTTTAATTAACCCTCTTCTTTTGTTCAAAATTTAATTATTTTGAGGAAAATTATTTTTTCTAGATGAGAATTAATTGTTTTAACTGAAAATTGAACTCGTACATATTTGATTAAAAATTTATCTTCTTAAGTTGAAAATTCAAATATCTGGTTTAAAATTCCTGTATTTTATTGAAAATCCGAATTTTGTGGGAGAATATTTAATTTTCTTGATGACTATTTCATCCTTTTCGATAGAGAATTTACTTAAATTTTATTGAAAATTAATTTTCTTATTACAAATTTAACTATTCTATTTCCAGTTGAAAATGCATCTGCTTTCTGTGAAAATTTAACTATTAGTCGAAAATTCGTCTTTTTTTGGTAAAACAGTACTCTCATTATTTGAAATTTCATCTTTTTGTTTCAAAATTAATTTCTTTGGTTGAAAATTCATTTGTTGAAAATACGATTGGTTTTTGTTTGCAAATTTATTTTACTAACTGAAAATTATCCTACTCTATTTTTGTTAAAAAATTTGTATTTTTAGTTTGCAATAAATGTATTTGGCTGAAAATTAAATTTTTGTTGTTGTTGAAAATTCATCATTTTAGTTAAAAATTCACTTCAACTATTACACTTTTTGTGGAAATTTTCTTTTTTTGATAGAAATTTAATCTTTTTCTTTAAAAAATAAAAATTATCTGTCAGTAGAAAATTTAACTATTATATTTCTTGTTAAGAATTAATTTCTTTCATTGAAAAAAAACTGTTCAGTTGAAAAATTTTTTTTGTTGATCGAAATTTCATTTGGATAAAATTTCATATTTTTGGTTGAAAATTCATCAGAGTGATTAAAAAATGATTTCTTTGGTTGAAAATTCGTTTCTTTTCAGTTGAAAATTAATTTTTTAAACTGAAGATATAACTTTTCCATTTTCGCTTGAAAATTTATATTTTTAGTTGAAAATTAATTAATTTTTTGAAAAATAATTTTTTGTTATGAGAAAAATATATTTTTTTAAATATTTTTTTTTTAACATTTATTTTCCCTTCTCCACTTCCCTACATTCTCCTACTTACCCACCCCCTCCCCTCATTCCTCCTACTCACCGTCCCCTTATTTCCCCTCACGCCCTCTTTTACCCCTCCCTTTATTTTCCCTACCCTTAAGACCCTCATTATCCGTCACTTCCCTTACTTCCTCATCCTTACTTTCCCTTACTTCTCTTACTTCGCCCTCATTTTTCCTCACTCTCCACCATTTCCCTTACTTCCTCTCCCCTCATTTCCAATTCTTTGAAAAAAATACGACGGACTGACTTCTTCATCTTCTTTCCCTTTTCTTCACTTACCCTAGTCCTCAATCCATCATTTCCTCTACTTACCCACCCCTCATTTCCCCACTTCTTCTACTTCCCAAATCCTACATGGATTTCGATGTACTTTCATGTATTGGAGCCTATTAAGACGTTCACTGAGTCTTTCAACTCTCCTCCTGCCATACACTCACTTCCCCTAATTCGCCAACCATCATTTCCCTCACTTACACTCCCCTCATATCCCCCATTCTCTTACTTCTTCTCCCTTCATATCTCCTAATCCCAGTCCCCTTATTTCCCCTCACACCATCTTTTAACCCTTCGTTCATTTCCCCTAACCCTACCCCTTATTATCCGTCACTCCCCTCACTTCCTTTTACTTCTCTTACTTCCCCCTCATTTCCCATCACTCTCCAATATTTCCCTTACTTCCCCTCCTATTATTTCCAATTCTTTGAAGAAAGTACGACAGACGGACTTGTTTCCCTTCTCTTCACTTACCCTAGTTCTCAACCCATCATTTCCTCTACTTAACCGCCCCTCATTTCCTCAATTCTTCTATATCCCCCATCCTCAATGGATTTCGATGTACTTTCATGTATT
>CAKNXH010080543.1:22465-38943 GCA_932178445.1 Andricus quercusramuli | reverse complement strand
CCTCACAATTATAGTACGCCATGTCCACAAAAGTCGTTTTAATTCTTGAAAAAAAACTGATATTATCAAAACAAGAATATTTTAGAGGTTTTTTTTCAAGCACTAAATCGACTTCAAACTGGCATTTAAATATTTGTTATTATTATACATTTGATATTTGTTATTTGCAAATATTTGTATTATTGTCATGAGAATACAATTAGCAGCTGCAAAATATTGTCTTTATTCATTTTCGAAGATTTCGAAACAAAATTTTGAAGCTTTTTAACAACTTTGAAAGGACTCAATACAATAAACAAAATTTCTAAAGATTTCCGGCAATTTTTGAAATGAACTTTTTTTTGAAACATTAATTATAAGAAAATATTAACAAATATTTCCGAAATTGTTGAAAAAAATCACGGAAGATTTAAAAGCAATTTTTTAATTTTGTAGAAGTTTAAAAAAACTTTTATGAAAAAATCGGACCATTTAAACAAATATTTCAACGTTCTGAAAAAATGTCATAAAATTTAAAACAAAATGTAGATTTTTGAAGATTTTTAAATACAATGTGGAAGCTTTTTTAGAATTCTAAAACAATTTATGACAATAATAAAATTTTCTCAAGATCCTAGGGCAAATTTAAGATTAATTTTTTTTTATTGAAAAATTAATTTCAAGGAAACATTTTGAAAAATTTCAAACACATAAAAAGATTTCTAAAATTTTCATAAAAGAATCTCGAAGATTTTAATGCAATTTGTTCAATTTTGTAGGATTAAAAAAAATGGGAAACGTTCGATTCGAATCATTTGAAAAAATATTTAAATATTCTGGAAAATTTCAAAAATAATCTAAAATTTGAACAGATTTCAAAGAATTTAAAACAAAATGTACGTTTTTGAAGATTTTGAAGCTTTTTTAGAATTCTTAAAGGAATTGATTATAATAAAATTTTCTTAAGATCCCTAGGTAAATTTGGGATTAATTTTTTTGTTTGAAAAATTAATTTTAAGAAAACATTTTTAGAAATTCAAAAAAAAAAGATTTCTGGAATTTTCATAAAAGAACTCAACAATTTTCTTTTAATTTTGTAGAATTAAAAAAAACATTAGGAAACATTTGATTCAAATAATTTGGAAAAATATTTAAATATTCTGAAAAATTTCAGAAATAATCTAAAATTTGAAAAGATTTTGAAAGAAAATGTACGTAATTTTTGCAAATTCGCAAAAACTTTCTCCTGATGATTATCTTTTTAGTTCTGAATTTTATTATTTGGTTGAAAATTAAACAATTTTCTTAAAAAAAGATAATTTTTTTTTGCAAATTCAACAGTTTTGTTAAAAATTCGGCTTTTTTGGTTTAAAAATTCAACTCTTTTCGTATAATATTAAATACAATTTCGTATAATATTAAATACAATTTCGTATAATATTAAATACAATATTCAATACAAGCAATAATTTTCAATCAAAAATTGCAACTTTCAGTTTAAAAAAATGAATTTTCAACAAAATAGTTTGATTTTCAACCAAAAAGACAGTTTTTCAACAAAATAAGCATATTTTCACCCTAATAGTTAAATTTTTAACCAACTTTCCGCCAAAAAATATGACTTTTGAATGAAATTTGAACTTGCAATCAAATAGTTGAATTTACGACTAAAAAATATCAATTTTCAAACAAAAATGAAATAGTTCAATTGTGAGTTTAAAAAAATTAATTTTCAACGAAAAAAAAAGTTTCAACAATAGTTAAATTTTCAAGCAAAGATTTTTAAAAATTTGTACATTCCAACTAAAATGTTTCATCATCAAATTTTTTTTAAGAGTATTTATTTTTAATGGTCTTAAGACAAATTTTCTACAAAATAGTTTAATTTTGTGACCTGAAGCCATGAATTTTATACCAAAAATTTAAATTTGAACCAAATAAAGGAATTTTCTACCCAAGAAGACGAAATTTCAACGAAATAGTTGCATTTCCAACCAGAAATGATTTTTCTACTACAATGATGAATCATCAACCAAAAAAATGAATCTTCAAACAAAAATTAAATTTTCATTTTGAATCAAAGACTCAAATTCATCCAAAAAACGAATTTTCAACGAAATATTTGAAGCTTCAACCAGAAAAGATTAATTTTCAACCGTAACGTTGCATTTTGAACCAAGAAAGTTGACATTTCTACAAGAGGAAATAAATTTTCGAAGATCTTTTAGACTGACTCGAATTATTCATTACATTTTGGGAAATCTTGAAAAATTAAAAAAATTGCAGGAAATTTGTTTTCCAAATCTTTAAAAAATTACATATTGTTTAAAATTTTTAGAAATACTTTCGTATTTTTAATTATTTTTTAACCTTTTTCAAACTGCTAAGACTTCAAAATATCTTTTAAGATCTTCCGAATTCCTTTCTAACAATTTTAGAAACCTTTTGAAATGGTTCAAAATCATTTTAGATTTTTCCAGGATTTTTAAGAAAATCATTTTATTATCTCGAAACCTTTGAAAATCCTTCAAAAGCTTAAAATGTCAACTAGCAATCTTCAAAAATCTACATTTTGTTTTAATGTTTTTGAAATCATTTTTTTTTAATTTCTGTATTAACAATGTTTAGAAATCTTCCCAAATTTAAATTTTTGGTTTCCAATGTTTTCAAATCTTCTAAATATCTTTTCAAATAATTCGAATTTTTGCTCAAAATATTGTCAAGTCTTTCAAAATTAAAAAAATTGCCTTAAATCTTCCAGATTTTATTCGATTTTTTAGAAATCTTTTGAACAGTTTTGTAATCTTTTGAAATTTTCCCAGGAATCTTAAGAAAAGTTTTTTATTCTCTTGAAACCTTTCAAAATTCTTAAACAGCCTGGAAATTTGCCTTCTAAATCTTCAAAAAATTACATATTGTTAAAAATTTTTAGAAATATTTTCGTATTTTTAATTATTTTTAAATATTTTTCAAACTGCTAAGACTTCAAAATTTCCTTCAAGTTCTTCCAAATTCTTTTCCAACAATTTTAGAAACCTGTTGAAATGGTTCAAAATCATTGTACATAGTCTCTTAAAATTAATTTTCAAAATAAGGAATCATTAAAAATTTTCCAAGGAATTTTTAAGAAAATCATTTTATTATCTTGAAACCTATGTGATCCTTCAAAAGCTTCAAAATTTCAACTCGAAATATTCAAAAATCTACATTTTGTTTTAATTTTTTTGAAATCTTCTTTGAAAAAATTTGTTTATTATCTTCAAATCTTCTACAATCCTTAACAATTTTCAACCTTTTATTTCGTAATCTTCCAAAATTTTCACTTTGTTTCTAATTTTTTCAAATCTTCTAAATATCTTTTTAAATAATTCGAATTTTCCCTGAAAAAAAAACTTACTTGAAAATTCTATATATTTTGTAACTGTTCCAATTTTATATTGGATAATAACTTCTTTCTCCAGTTTTCACATAAATAATTTATTTAAGTGCTATAATTGCTTTAATTATTATTTAATAATGGTTACAATTTCAAATATCGTATATTTAAAGAGAAAAGGGGAAGTTTTTTGAGAATAGGGGAAAAAAGGGGAAGACTTTGCACCCTGAAACTAACAATTATGTACAGAAAATGTGGAGAGGGGTAGAAATATTTTGCTACAATCTACAATAATCCGTTACGTAATTACGGCCCCCAAGTATAAATAAGAACCCTGACATTGTCAAAACAATAAGAATATTTTGGAGGTTACTTTTCAAGTACGAACTCGAGTTCAAAACGGTGTTTAACTTGTATTATTGTTATGAAAACACAACTGACAGCAGCAAAATATTGACTCTCTAATCTAATTCGTCTATATTATGATAGAAGACTCCCAACACGTGTCACGAGTGATACGAAAACCCCCCATCAAGTCTCGAGTTTATTCCGAAAGTCGAAAGCAGCTAAGGAGCCAGATTTGATAAATAAAAAACAAGTGGAAAAAACTCGCACCGGAAATCGACCGGTTCCAAAATTGATAAGGTTTCCCCCGCCGGTGCTGACCGGGTCGCGGAAGGAGAGGGAAATGTGGTGTCTCGAAGATGAGGAAGAAGGAAGCGAAGAAAGGAAAATGATGCGGAAAAAGATAATTCGCGAAGCCTCTCGCAGGACCCTTGACAATATCGATCGCATCAATCTGCAATTCTGTCAACCCACACCATCAGAAATGGACTGGGCGTTCACTGGAGTCAGTGCGCACAAAATAAATTTTTCGTACAAAGTGGCGCAAGGGATTCGCGAAACCTAACCTCAATATTTGAGTGTTAAAGAGTATTTTTTGAAGATTAATGCAGCCAGTACCTGTCGCGACCAAAGGCCAAGGCCGATTGGCAATAAACTTGTTTTGCCTTACCTTAGAAAACAGGTGGACGTTTCGGAGGTTTTTTTCAGACGAAGAAAACACGCCTCCACTTGTTTTATTTTTTAAGATTTTCGTTGATAGAGCCGTGTAGAAGTTAAAAAGGCATCTCCGCGGTTGAGAGTCCACGTGTTCGGGCGATACTCTGTGTACCGACACACGGCAAACGTTTCGGTCTCACGTCAACATTTTCCAAACACGCGCTCGTCTATTTATGCCGACTGCAAATTAAAATAATCGGACATTTTTCAACGCACTGTCTATACCCGTCTACCCTTCCACCTTCCACTGTCTCGTCTTTTGTGACGTCACCGATTCAATACTTTTCGCGATGCTCATTTCTCCGGCGCGCTATCAGTCGGTAAGAGAGAGGGCAGCACCTCCATGAGACAAAATGAAAAATTCGCGACGCGCCAAAATTTAATTTTCATCGGCTTTTTTTAAAAAACATTTTTCTATTTGCTTTTATTAAAAAGCGCATGGCGCCATTTTTGATTATTTCTCGAACCAACTCGAAATTACTCGAAACAATTTGAAAATATTGTAGTCGGGAAACCCGCATTTATGATTGGATGAAGCTGTCGTTCCTTTTTCCCGTAAAAAAAAAAATTCTGCAAACTTCAGGGTTATGAGAAAGTTAAGGTTATTGAAATAATATATTCAATGATACTAGTAATAATTAATGGAACGAAGGTTCCATTTCTAAATTTCTAAAAAAAGAAGCTTTTTAAGAATTTAAAAATGTTTTAAAAGAATGAAAAAAAAAATCAAAATTTTTTTTTTTCAAATCAAAATTTCAAATCAAAATCAAAATTTTTTTAAAATTATTTCATAAGAGTTCGAAAAAGAATATGGAAGATTTTAAAGCCAAATTTTTCTATTAGCGAGATTACAAAATTTTATCAAAACTTCGATCTAGTTTAAAAGGCATTTAGAAGTTTTGAAAAGATTTAAAATTAATTTAATCTTGAAAATGTTTCAAAGAGGTCTAACAAAATCGTAAATTTTTGAATATTTGGAAATAAAAATTTCGAAGCTCCTTAAAGATTTGAAAAGGTTTCACGATATTAAAAAACTTTTTTTGAAATTCCTGGGAAAATTGGAACTGATTTTTTATTTTGAAAAATGAATTTTAAGAGAAAATTGACAGAAATTGCGAAACATTTTAAATTATATCCTAAAATTTCGAAAAATAATGTTGACGATATTACCGGAAAATTTGTTATTTAGCAAGATTACAAAATTTCATAAAAATATTCAAGTAAGTTCAAGAGATATACAGAAGTTTCAAGAAGATTCAAAGTTAAATTAAAAATTTTAAACATTTCAAAAAAGTTTTAAAAAATCTGAAAATTTTCAAAAATTCGACCAATTTTGAAAGATTTTTAGAAGGTTTCAAAGTTTTGGAAATGGTTAAAAAAATTAATTTGGAATTTAAAAATATTTTCAAAAATTTCAAACAGAATGTAAATTTTGGAAGATTTAAAAAAAAACTTGCACAGCTTTCTAAGATGTATGAAAGGCTTCAAACAAATTTTTTTTTCAGATTCTTTGGAGAATTGCTAATAACTTTTTATTCTGAAAAAATAATTTTTAATGACAATTTGAGGGCACTTGTTTTAATTGGAAATTTTCTCAAGTATTCTAGGAAACGATTTCCAAAATCGTCATAACAGATTATGGAAGATTTTTAAGGTAATTTTTGTAATTTTTCAAAATTTTGAAAAAATTTTTGGAAGAATTCGAATAATTTTAAAAGACATTTGGAAAGTTTAAATGTTTTTGAAATAGTTGAAAAAAAATAATTTGAAGTTTGAAAATATTTCAGAAAATTTCAAACAAAATATAAAGTTTTGATGAATTAAAAAAAAAATTGAATATTTTTGAGAAGTTTAAAAGGCTTCAAAAAAATTCATAACATTCCTGGGAAAATTTATTATGAGTTTTTATTTTGAAAATAAATTTTAAGAGAAAATATGATGAGTATTTCAAGAGATTTTAAATTATTTGATAAAATTTCGAAAAAAAATGGGAAAGATTTAAAAAAAAAACCGCTTTATTAGCAAGATTGCAAAATTTTATACGAAATTTGAAAAAAAATGTTTAATGTTTCACGATAATAAAAAATATTTCTAATAATTCATGAGATGATTTAAACTATTTTTTATTTTGAAAAATTAATTTTAAGATAATATTTTTAAAAAAATTTAACATTTCAAAATATGTTCAAACAGAATCTGGAAGATTTGAAGGGAAGTTTTTTAATTTTTCAGAATTTCAAGACAAATTTGGAAGATTCGAAGAATTTCAAAAGATATTTAGAAGGTTTAAAAGTTTTGAAAATGATGGAAAAATAATTTTAAGTTGGAAAAGATTTCCAAAAATTGTAAACAAAATGTAAAGTTTTGAAGATTCCAACAAAAAATTTGAAGCTTCAAGAAAGTAAACAAACTTTTTTTAAATTCCTGAGAAAATTTAAACTAAATTTTTATTTCGAAAATAAATTTCAAGAGAAAAATTAGGAAGATTTCAAGAAATTTAAATTATTTTTGCACATTTCGAAAAATCTTTATATTAGCAAGATTAGAAAATTTAAAAAAATTAAAAAATTTTCAAAATGTTTCACGATAATACAAAATATTTCTTATAATTCATAGGAAAATTTAAACTGATTTTTTATTTGAAAAAACTTAATTTTAAGATAATATTCAAACAAAATTTTAACATTTCAAAAGATATTTAGAAGGCTTAGAAGTTTTGAAAATGGATAAAAATGATTGTAAGTTTGGAAAGATTTCTAAACATTTTTAAACTAAATTCAAATTGAAGATTCCTGGGAAAAATTTTAATTGCCTTTTATTTTTAAAAATTATTTTCAAAAGAAAATTTGAAAACGTTTCAAAATATTTCAAAATATTATTATAATTTAAATTATACTTGAATATTTCAAGTCAGTTTGAAAGGTTTTTTATTTTTTTGTTTTAAATCTTCCAAACTTCTAAAAGTTCTTAATATCTTTCAAAGTGACTCAAATGTTTTCTAACATTTTTCAAAATCCTGGGAAATAAAAAGCTATACTTTTTCGACATATCTGGAAGCTTCAAAAAATTTTTGAATTTTTTCGAGAATCTTGGGAAAATTACATATTTATTTAACTTTAAAAGCGAATGAAGAAATAAACTTGAAAAAGAAATATTTGGTAGAGATTTATATTCTGTATTTTAAATTATTTACCCTCAAAGAATAATAATCAGGATGATTTTTTTCTTTCATGACTGAAAAATCTTTTTTTAAGATTCAATTTTTTTTACTAAAAATTAATGATTTGAGTCAAAAATCCATCTCCTTGGTTGACAATGTCACTATTTTGTTGAAAATACGTCTTTTTGGTAGAAGATTCATCTATTTCATTAAAAATTCACATTTTCATTGTTTGAAAAAAATTTATTTTAAGAGAAAATTGATATCGATTTCACAACATTTTTAATTATTTTCGAAAAACTTCAAAAAAGAATATGTAGGATTTTAAAGCCAATTTTTTCAATTAGCAAGATTACAAAGTTTTATAGAAGGATTTGATCAAGTTTAAAAGATATTTAGAAGTTTTAAAAAGAGTCAAAATTAATTTAAAACTTGAAAAGATTCTGGAAAAGTGAAAAAAATGAACATTTCTGAATACTTGTAAACAAAAATGCTGCTGCTTCTGAAGCATTTAGAAAGATTTCACGATAATAAAAAATATTTCTGAAAATTCACGGGATAATTTCAACTTATTTTTTTATTCTGATAAATTAATTCTGAGAATGGCTGAATCATGAACCAAAACAAAATTAATTGTTATTAGTTGCATTTTTAACCAAAAAAGAATAAATTGTTTCCAAAAGAGACGAATTTTTCACAAAACAGTTCAATTTTTTTACATGAAAATATAAGTTTTCAACCAAATAGATAACTTTTCTACCAAGAAGATTCACTTTCTACCAAGATGGATTTTTAACAAAATAAATATATTGTCATCCGGATAGATGAATTTTTAAGCAAAAAGATTAATTTTAAACCAGTTGCATTTTTTACCAACGAAGACGAGTTTCCAACAAAATATTTGAATTCTTAATAAAAAGAGATTAATTTGCAAATTAAAAAGACGAATTTTCAACCATATTCAATTTTTTTATCAAAAAGCATTTTTCCGTCCTTTAAAAAATGTCACTCAAATTATAATTTTAAAGGATAAATAATTTTGAATACAAAATAAACATTACAATTAAACATTTACTTTTTAAGTTTATTTGTTAATTTTTTGTTAGGGTTTCATAAATATATAATTTTCCTAGGATTCTTGGGAAAATTTAAAAACACTCAAAGATTCAAGGTAAGTAGAAAAAGTATTATTTTTTTATTTTTCAGGATTTTGCAAAATTCTAGGAAAACTTTGAACCAGTTTAGAAGATATTTATGGCAGAAATATTTTCAAATATTCTGATACCTTTTTAGATTTTCTTCAAAAATTCATTTTTCAAAGTAAATAATCATTAAAAATTTTCCCAGGAATCTTGAAAAAAGTTTTTTATTTTCTTGAAGCCTTTCATAATTCTTAAAAGGCTTTGAAATTTGTTTCAAAATCTTCAAAAATTATTATTTTTTTTTTAATTTTTGAAATATTTTAAAGAATATTCAAAGAGGCAATTTTTAAAATTTTTCAGAATTTAAAGAAAAATTTGGAAAAATTTGAATAATTTGAAAAGATATTCAGAAGGTTTAAAAGTTATGGAAACTTTGCAGAAAAAAATTGAAATTTGAAAAGATTTCCAAAAGTTTCAGCAACAAAAAATATCAATTTTTGGAGATACTGAAAACAATTTCAAGCCTTTTAAGAAGTATGAAAGGCTTCAAGAAAATGAAAAACTTTTTCAAAGAATACTGCGAAAATTTTCAATGATTATTTACTTCAAAAAATGAATTTTTAAAGAAAATCTGAAAAGGTACGAAATTATTTTAAAATATTTTTGCAAATATCAGACGTATCTAGAGACAAAGATTTTCAAACATTTTGAATTATTTCCTAAAATTTCAAAAAAGAGTTAGGCCGATTTAAAAGCAAAAATGTGCAATTAGCGAGATTACAAAGTTTTATAAAAAAATCGAGTAATTTTAAGAGACATTTAGGAAATTTGAAAAGTTTCGAAATAAATTTAAAAACTGAAAGCATTGAAAAAATTTTTTGAAAAATTAATATTTTTGAATATTTGGAAATAATAATTTTTTGGAAAGTTTCACGATAATGAACAAAATTTTATTAAATTTCATGGGAAAATTCAAAATGAGCTTTTATTCTGAATAATTAATTTTTAAAAAAATATTCAAACAAAATTTATAAGATTTGAGGGCAATTCAACAAAATTTAAATATGAAATCAGTTAACATTTTCGCAGCATTCTTTAAAAAAGATTTTTATTTTCTAGAAGCCTTTCATACTTCTTAAAAGGCTTTGAAATTTTGTTCAAAATCTTCAAAAATTAACTTTTTTTTAGATTCTTCGAAATCTTTCAAAAATTCAATTTTTTTGTAAGTTTCCATAACTTTTAAACCTTCTAAATATCTTTTAAAATTATTCGAACTTCTCCAAATTTTTCTCAACTTGCTGAAATTTTTTAAAAATTGCCTTGAAATCTTCCAGATTCTGTTACGATGATTTTGTGAGTCTTTTGAAATCTTTTCAAATCCCTTTACATATTCTTTAAAAATTAATTATTCAGGCTAAAAAATCATTTTGAATTTTCCCATGAAATTTAATAGAATTTTTTTATTATCGTGAAACTTTCTAAAATCCTTAGGAAGCTTCAAAACGATTATTTCCAAATATTCAAAAATATAAATTTTTCAAAACTTTTTTGAACTGCTTCCAATTTTTAAATTTATTTTGAGACTTTTCCAATTGCCTGAATGTTTCTTAAAATTCGAAATTTTAGGAAATAATTCAAAAATTTTGAAAATCGTTGTCAATTTTCTCTTCAAATAATATTAGATCAAAAAAAACTTTCTTTAAATTCCTGGGAAAATTTAAGCTGATTTTTTATTTTGAGAATAAATTTCAAGAGAAAATTGACAAGGATTTCAAAAGATTTTAAATTATTTTCTGAAATGTAGAAAAAGAATGGGAAAGATTTTCAAGCAAAATCTTTCCATTAACAAGATTGCAAAATTTGAAAATATTTCAAAACATTTAAAACAAAATGTAAATTTTGGAAGTTTTCGACAAAAATTTCGAAGCTTTCGAAGAAGTTTGAAAGGCTTCAAGAAAATAAAAAAACTTTCTTAAAATTCCTGGGGAATATTAAACTGATTATCCATTATAAAAATAAATTTTAAGAGAAAATTGACAAAGATTTCAAAAGATTTTTAATTTTTTTAATGAAATTTCGGAAAAGAATGGGAAAGATTTTCAAGCTAAATCTTTCATTTAGCAAGATCTTAAAGATTTGCGAAAAATGCGAGCAACTTGAAGACATTTCGAAATGTTGAAAAGGTTCAAAATTAATTTAAAACTCGAAAATATTTCGAAACATTTTTGACTCTTTGGGGACAAAATTTGTAGCTTCTTAAGAATTTTGAAAGGATTCACGGAAATAAAAAAATTTTCTTACAATTCATGGGGAAATTTGAACTGATTTTTTATCTTGAAAACTTAATTTTAAGAAAATATTTTTTAACAAAATTTACAGATTACCCAACATTTTGAAAATTGTCATAACAGATTTTGAAAGATTTTAAGGCAATTTTTGTAATTTTGAGAGAATTTTTGGAAAAATTTGCATGATTTTGAAAGAGATTTGGAAGGTATTAAAGCTTTAAAATAGTTTCAAAAATAATTTGGAATTTAGAAAAATTTTACACAAAATGTAAATTTTTGGTTTTTGAAAAAAATATCGAAGCTTTTTAAGAAGCTTAAAAGGCTTTAAGAAAATGAAAAAAACTTGCTTGAAATTCCTCGGATAATTTAAACTGATTTTTTATTTTGAAAATTAATTTTAAGAGAAAATTGATAATTATTTCAAAGTACTTCAAATAACTTTCTAAAATTTCGAAAAAAATTGGAAATATTTTCAAGACAAATCTTCCCATTAGCAAGACTGCAAAATTTTATACAAAATTTGAAAATAAATTTCTTTGCAAAGATTCACGGCTTAAAAAATATTTATCATAATTCATGGGATAATTTAAATTGAATTTTTATCTTGGAGAATTATTTTGAAGATAATATTTCTGAAAAATTTAACATTTCAAGAGATTTCCAAAATTTTCAAAACAGAATCTGGAAGATTTGAAGGCAAGTTCTTTAATTTTTCAGAATTTCAAGAAAAATTTTGGAAGAATTCGAACAACTTCAAAAGATATTTAGAAGGTTTAAAAGTTTTGCAAAAGGTTAAAAAATGGTTAAAAAATTGGAAATATCAATTTTGAAGAAAATTTGGAAAAGTTTAAAAATATTGCAAAATATTATTATGACTTCAATATATTTCCACAAATTTCGAAAATATCTGGAACATTTGAGGGCAATTTAAAAAAAATAATATGAAAGATTTTGAAACAAAATCTTTCAAATAGCCAGATTACAAATATTTATAAAAAATGCGAGTAAGTTTAAGACATTTGCGAAATTTTAAAAAGATTCAAAATTGATTCAAAAGTTAAAAACATTTCAAATGATTGAAAAAATATACATTTTTAAATATGTGGGAACAATTTTTTGAAAATTTTTAAAGATTTTTGAAATTTTCACGATAATGAAAAAATTGTCTTAGAATTCATGGGAAATTTTGAATTGATTTTTCATTTTGAAAAATTAATTTTGAGAGAATATTTGAAAAAAATTTTAAAGATGACACAAGATTTTCAGAGATTTTTGAAGAATTTGAATAATTTTAAAAGGCATTTAGAAGGTTTGAAAGTTTTTCAAATGGTTGAAAGGAATGAATTTAAATTTGAAAATATTTCAGAAAATTTTAAACAAAATGTAAATTTTTGATGAATTAAAAAAAATCTAATATTTTTGAGAAGTTTAAAAGGCTTAAAAAAATTCTTAAAATTCCTGGGAAAATTTTTAATGATTTTTTACTTTTAAAATAAATTTGAAGAGAACATTGATAAGTATTTCAAGAGATTTTAAATTATTTTATGAAATTTTGAAAAAAATGAGAAAGATTTTTAAGCAAAACCTTTTTATTAGCAAAATTTAATTTCCCACGAAATTAAAAAAAAATTTAAAGGTTTCACGATACTAACAAATATTTCTAATAATTCATGAGATGATTTAAATTGATTTTTTATTTAAAAGAATTAAATGTAAGATAATATTTTTAAAAAATTTGGAAGATTCGAAGAATTTTAAGATATTTAGAAAGTTTAAAAGTTTTGAAAATGGTTAAAAAATGATTTTAAGTTTGAAAACACTTCCAAAAATTTTAAACAAAATGTAATTCTTCGAAAAATTTCGAAGCTTTTTAAGAAGTTTAAGAGGATTCAAGAAGAAAATAAAAAAATTTCGTGAGATTCCTGGGAAAATTTTTAATTAGTTTTTATTTTGAAAAATTAATTTTTAAAGAACATTTGGAAAAATTTAAAGATATTTCAAAATAATATTATAATTTCTAAATATTTCTACAAATTAAAAAAGGAGTGTTTGGTAGAGATTTTTATTTTGTATTTTAAATTATTTGTCCCCCAAGAATAATAATTTGGGTGAATTTTCTTCTCTTTCATTGGTACAAATTTTTTTCAAGATAAAATTTGAACTATTTGGTTGCAAATTTGTCTTTTTGATTGAAAATTAATCTGGTTTTTTTTTTTACTAAAAATTCATTATTTTAGTTAAAAATTCATCTCTTAGGTTGTCAGTGTCACTATTTCGTTGAAAATTCGTATTTTTTTATAGAAAATTAATATACTTAATTAAAAATTCAAATTTTTTGTTCAAAATTTGAACTCTTATAAAAAATTTGTCTCTCTTATAAAAACTTTTAACTTTTTTGGCTTAAAATGCAACTGGTGAAAATTCTAATATTGATATTATATTTTGTAAATTATTATTTATTATGAATAAATAAATAGATAAATAAAAGAATAATAAATTTTTATATCATAAATCAATAAAATATTATTTGGTTTAAATATGTTTTCCGTTTATGAAATATAACATAAAATCCAAGTATCTGTTAATTGCTCAGGTTTTCCTAATTTTTCAATTATAAATATTTTAAACACATTATAATTTTCAACAGCTCGGAAAAATTTGTTAAATGAATTCAAATTTTTGACTTGAGGTTTTAATTAATTTCTTTTTATTGTTGATCCAAAAAATTAAGTACGCTTTTGCTACTTGTCCAATTAAAAATCTTTATAAAAAAAAGTTAATTCAAACGCTCAATAATTTTCGCGTATAAAATGAAGGCTTTTAAATTTTTTGAAGTGAAAATTTATATTGTACAGTTAAGATATTAAAAAAAAAATTGAAATCCACGCTATCACTTTGAATACTATGAATTGAAGAATGAATAAAAAAATGTATAAATTTTCAAAATTAAATCATTTCAAATATTGGAAAATAAACCTAGACTTCAAAATTAGCGGATTCAAACGGATAGAAATTTTATATCCTTCTGAATGAGCATTTTGCATTCTTTTCAATCATGTTTTATCCTTTGTTAGATTTTCACATCTTTATCCGCTTGAATAATTTTCAATACGTGAAGTGGAAATTAATCCGCCCCTATCCGTTTAAATCCGAACTTTTGTTATCATCATCTATACCTATGAGATGGAATCTTGTTTATCCGTTTTGATTAGCCTTCAAATAAAAATATTCTATCCTTATGAATCCTTTTTAATCCATCTTCAACTAAAAATAATCTATATCTATCCGTTTAAACCCGTCTTCAAGTAAAAATATGCTGACCATATCTATCCGTTTCAATCAGTCTTCAACTAATAATACTCAATCCGCGTCTATCCTTTTGAATCTGTATTGAACTAATAATTCTATCCTCGAGTATCAGTTTTAATACAAAAAATTTTATCCGTATGTATCTGCAGTCTAAACTATAATGCTAATTCGTATTTGACAGAAAATAACGAATTATAACGGACAGTCAATCCGTTTTTTGAAGAAAGGATTCAAGAGGATAAGCATTGATTGTCACGTATAAGTATTCTATCCGTGATAGTTAAAAAGGAATGTCAAAGTAGGTCGCGAATAGAAGAGGATAGTGGCGGATAGAAAATTATGGATTAGAACGGATAGGAAATATATTTTGTGGAGAGCGGAATTAAATAGGATAGGATAGGACGAGTATCCTATCCGTGATAGATATTAAGGAATGTCAAAGTAGGTCTCGGATAGACGAGGATAGTGTTGCGGATAGAGATTCATGTATTAGAACGGCAAGAGAATACTTTTTTTAGAGAAAGGATTAAAGAGGATAAGCATTGATTAAAACGGATAAATTTTCAATTTGTGATAGGTGATGAGATCAAATCTAAGTAGTTGGCGGATATATAAGGATTGAGGAAAGGATAGATAAGGATTGATGAGCGAATAAAAAAGGAAGGATAAAAATGTATAAGTATAAAAACGAATAGTAATACACAAAAACGGATATAGAAGGATTGAAATGGATAGTGACACCGGATAAGATTATTATTCAAACGGATAGATGGATATCCGACGAATACAAACGGATTGAAGAGTATAAAAAAGTATTCAAAAGGATGCTTATGGATAGATGACGGATTAAGACGGATAAGGTTCCAATCCGTTTACTTCCAGCAGGGTAGTTAAACGTACAATTTACAGAAGAACTCGAAACTACAACATTTTGAAATCAGTTGATAAAGTAAATAAATAAATTTAATGATTATTATTATTATTAATTTGTGTAACTAATTTTTCATTTAATATTTGGAAAATGTAGTTCCTTAAACATATTTTGTATTTTTGTATTTTTATTGAAAAATAAAATACATATATAAACAGTACAATTCAATTGTATATGTACCTATAAACAATTCATAATTAATATTGTTTATCTTCACACATTTTTGTGTAAGTAAAGTTCAATTTCAAAGTCGTAAATTTCACACTTTACACGCTCATTCAAGTTAATTAGTACCAACTAAAATTACTAAACGTCCTTGATAAATAAGCAAACCTGATTATGGAAAAATTACACTGAAACAGAAAACAAATAATAGAAAATAGTTTTTCTAGTCTTAATATAAAAAATACTTGAACCTAATGTCTCATTACTCCATGAGTAATTAAAATAAACTTTAATAACGATTTTATTGAATATGACTAAAATTATAAATAAATCAATTATTCTAATCTTATACTATATTATTTTTTTAAATTAAAGCCACACAAACACACACTCACACACATGGATTTCTAAATTGATTTCATTCTAGAAATTTTTTATTTTTTCTCTTTGGGATAATTTGTTGCTCAGCTGAATGTTTTAAAAAGATGGTTAAATTTCATCTGCAGGAGTCCGCCTGTAAAAAGCTCGAGAGAAGCTCCCAGGACTTTGGGATCCACAAAAGAAGAATCCTCTTTTCCATAAAAAGAAGAATGTCAATCCAATTGGGACCATAAGAAGAAGACCGATCAAAATTCCAACCAAAACTGCTGCGTCCCTTTCCGGTCTGGCCTTATATAAATCGAGACAACGTAATTTTCGGCGTGCAAGTGAGGACAAATTTTTGCCAATATGTTCCGGTGGCGCTGCACATTTCAACTCTTCAATTTTTTCTCCCATGAATTTGCGACCCAATCCAGGAATCAGAGAGCCAATCTAAAAAATAATTGTACATTCGTTTTTTAGGTTTCATAACCGCGGGCTGAACCCCTCATAGTTTCAGTTGGATATGGGATGGGATGGGGTGGGATGCGGTGGAATGGAATGGGATAAGGTGGAATGAGGTAAAGATGGGGTGAGATGAGATAGGATGAGGTGGGTTGGGGTGGGATGGGATGGAATGGGATGGGGTGAGATGGGATGAGATGGGATGGGGTGGGATGAGATGGGATAGGATAGGATTAGGTGG
>CAKNXH010080543.1:0-20686 GCA_932178445.1 Andricus quercusramuli | reverse complement strand
AGGATAGAATAGAACAGGATAGGATAGGGTAAAATGGGATAGGATAGGATAGGGTATGATAGGATGGGATAGGAGAGGAGAGGATAGGATAGAATAGAACAGGATAGGATAGGACAGAACAAGATAGAATAGGATAGGATAGGGTAAAATGGGATAGGGTAGGATAGGATATGATAGGATAGGATAGGGTAGGATAGGAAAGGACAGGATAAGATAGGAAAGGATAGGATATGATAGGGCAGGATAGGATAAGGTATGATAGGATAGGATAGGATGCAATAGGATAGGAAAAGATAGGAGAGGAAAGAATATGATAGGATATAATAGGATATGATAGGATAGAACAGGATAGGATAGGATAGAACAGGACAGGACAGGATATGATAGGATAGGATAGGATAGGATATTATAGGATAGGATAGGATAGGACAAGATAGGATAGGATAGGATCAGATGAGAATAATCAGATTGACAATGATTTCAGTACTTACTAAATATTGATTTTCGCAATCGCAGCTCCACTGATGCTCAAGGGTAAGATAGGATAGGATAGTATAGAATAGGGTATGATAGGACAGGATATGATAGGAGAGGGAAGGATAGGAGAGGGAAGGATAGGATAGGATAGGACAGGACAGGATAGGATAGGATAGGGGAGGATAGGATAGGATAGAGTACGATATGATAGGATATGATAGGATAGGGTAGGATAGGAAAGGACAGGATATGAAAGGATAGGATATGATAGGACAGGATAGGGTATGATAGGATATGATAGGATAGGATGGGATAGGAGAGGATAGGAAAGGACAGGATAGGAAAGGAAAGGAGAGGATAGGATATGATAGGAAAAAAGAAGGATAGGATATGCCAGGACAGTATAGGATAGGGTATGATATGATAGGATATGATAGGATATAATAAGATAGGATAGGATAGAACTGGATAGGATAGAACCGGGCAGGATAGGATAGGGTAGGATAGGATATGATAGGATATGATAGGATAGGATAGGACAAGATAGGATAGGATAGGATCAGATGAGAATAATCAAATTGACAATGATTGCAGTACTTACTGAATATTCATTTTCGCAATCGCAGCTCCACTGGTGCTCAAGGGTAAGATAGGATAGGATAGTATAGGACAGGGTATGATAGGATAGGATATGATAGGAGAGGAAAGGATAGGATAGAACAGGATAGGATAGGACAGGACAGGATACTATAGGGTAGGATAGGATAGGGTAGGATATGATAGGGTAGGATACGATATGATAGGATATGATAGGATAGGATAGGACAAGATAGGATAGGATAGGATCAGATGAGAATAATCAAATTGACAATGATTGCAGTACTTACTGAATATTCATTTTCGCAATCGCAGCTCCACTGGTGCTCAAGGGTAAGATAGGATAGGATAGTATAGGACAGGGTATGATAGGATAGTATATGATAGGAGAGGAAAGGATAGGATAGAACAGGATAGGATAGGACAGGACAGGATACTATAGGGTAGGATAGGATAGGGTAGGATATGATAGGGTAGGATACGATATGATAGGATATGATAGGATAGGATAGGATAGGGTAGGAAAGGACAGGATAGGATAGGAAAGGATAGGAAAGGATAGGATATGATATGATATGACAGGATGGGGTATGATAGGATAGGATCTGATAGGATATGATGGGATATGATAGGATAGGATGGGATAGGAGAGGAGAGGATAGGAAAGGGCATGATAGGATAGGAAAGGAAAGGAGAGGATATGATAGGATAGGATATAATAGGGTATGATAGGATAGGATATGATAGGATATAATAGGATAGGATATGATTGGATAGGATAGGATTGGATAGGATAGAACAGGATAGAATAGGATAGAACAAGACAGGATAGGGTAGGATAGGATATGATAGGATATGATAGGATAGGATAGGACAAGATAGGATAGGAAAGGATAGGATAGGATAGGATCAGATGAGAATACTCAGATTAACAATGATTGCGGTACTTACTAAACATTGATTTTCGCAATCGCAGCTCCACTGGTGCTCAAGGGTAAGATAGGATAGGATAGTATAGGATAGGGTATGATAGGATAGGATATGATAGGATAGGAAAGGATAGGATAGGATGAAACAGGATAGGACAGGACAGAACAGGGTGGGATAGGGTAGGATAGGTTAGGATAGGATATGATAGGATATGATAGGATATAATAGGGTAGGATAGGAAAGGACAGGATAGGATAGGAAAGGATAGGAAAGGATAGGATATGATAGGACAGGATAGGGTATGATAGGATATGATAGGATAGGATAGGATGGGATAGGAGAGAATAGGAAAGGACAGGATAGGATAGGAAAGGAAAGGATAGAATAGGATGAAACAGGATAGGACAGGACAGGACAGGGTAGGATAGGGTAGGATAGGTTAGGATATGATATGATAGGATATGATAGGATATAATAGGGTAGGATAGGAAAGGACAGGATAGGATAGGAAAGGATAGGAAAGGATAGGATATGATAGGACAGGATAGGGTATGATAGGATATGATAGGATAGGATAGGATGGGATAGGAGAGAATATGAAAGGACAGGATAGGATAGGAAAGGAAAGGAGAGGATAGGATATGATAGGACAGGATAGGATAGGGTATGATAGGATAGGATAGGATTTGATAGGATAGGATAGGATAGGATAGGATAGAGCAAGATAGGATAGGATAGAACAGGACAGGATGGGATAGGATAGGGTAGGATAGGATATGATAGGATATGATAGGATAGGATATGATAGGATAGGATAGGACAAGATAGGATAGGATCAGATGAGTATAATCAGATTGACAATGATTGCAGTACTTACTAAATATTGATTTTCACAATCGCAGCTCCACTGATTGTTCATCAAATCCAATTCCTCGAGTCTGTCCCACCTTGAGAGTAAATGGTCTGGGAAATAGCGCAATGAGTTATTTGATATTATTAGTTTTTTTATTGGGAGCTCCACTTGCGAGTTCTGTAAATAAATAAAAAGACAAATTAATTTTGCAAAATTACTTCATTAAGCCACATTTTCCCCTTTTTCAAAAATTCAGATTTGATATTCGATAGTTTATTATGAACTTGATAGTTTGAAAAAAAAAAACAATTTTATAACAATTGTATTGTTATAAAAAATAATAGGCGATTTTTGAATGATTTTGGATATTATCATTGAAAAAAATGTCATAACCAAGAAATGGTCGCTTAAAGTAGCCGTTTTGCTCAAAATGTGGATTTCTTCATAAAATTTATTAACAAATTTGCTTTGCTTCATTTACTGCTATTTATTTACACTTTTTCAGGGTCCTCATTAGAGTGGTCCAAAAATGCATTCGAATTTTTTATTTCCAATTTACATTAAAGACGACATTTTCTGGAATTTGTTAAAATATGATTAATAAATTAAATTTAATAAAAGAAAGTCCAAATTCAAAGAAAAATATATATAAAGTAAAAATTATTTGAAAGTTTCAATGAAAATAATTTTCTCATACTTTTTATGTTGTGAACTGATAATTAAGAATTAGCTGATTAATTTTGTTCACAATATCAAATTACATAAAGATTGAAATTTAATATTCTTTAATTGAGTAACATATATTGTTTACTTTGAGATTATGTAATTGAATATTGACTATAATTTGTATAATAAAAGTTTATTTAAATTTGAAATACCACTAATTACATTATTTTTGAAATGATTCTGATGTTGTGAAATGAGTGTCTGATGTTGTGAAATGAGTGTCTGATGTTGTGAAATGAGTGTTGATGTTGTGAAATGAGTGTCTGCGTTCAATCTTCCAAATTATGTGTGAATATGTTTTTATTTCTTCTGAAATTAGTATGGAAGGTTGCTAATATATCAAATTTTCAGAAATGACAGTGAATTTTCTTTTTAAATGTAGAATAAAAATTATTCCAATGTTTGAATGAAAATTATAGTTAAATATTTCTTATGTTATAAACATATTAATTAATTATTAGCTTATTATTTTTTCTACAATTTTAAATTACATGATGATTGCATTTTAATTAATTTTAATTAGGTAACATAAACTGATTATTTACTTCAAGGTTATGTAATTGACTCTTGACTATAATTTGTATAATAAAAGTTTGTTAATGTTTAAAATACCTCCATTCCAATCATATACATTTTTTTTAATTTTTGTGATGTTGTGAAATGAGCATCTGAATTTTAATTTCCAAATTATATGCACATATATTTTAGTTTTCTCTGGCATAGTTAAAAAGGTTATTAATCATTCAAATTTTCAGAAAAATACGAAGTAAAAATTATTCGAATGATTCGAAAATTAATTTCGAAAAAAGACGATTTTTTTGTAAAAAAATTGAATTTTCAACCAGAAAAATAGGAATCTTCAGCAAAAAAATTAATTTTCAATAAAATAGTTAAATTTTCAACCAAAGAGATAAAGCTTCAATAAAAAAAATTCAAGGGAATAATTCAACTTTTACCCACGCAGTTAAATTTTCGATTGAAAAAGATCAGTTTTGAACTAAATAGTAAACTTTAACCAAAGAGATGAATTTTCATCAAAAAATATAAATTTTCAACAAAAAAACTATTTCTTAACAAAGGGGTTCAAAGAAAATTTTTAAACAAAATACTTTAAATTAGAAGAAATTTTTCTACGAAACTACTTGAATTTTTAACCCAAAAAGACGAATTTTCAATAAATAACAGTTGAATTTTCATAAAAAAAGAATGACTTTTCAAAAAAATGATTTAATTTTCAATCAAACAGCTGCATTTTCATCCAAGGAAAATTAATTTTCTACTAAAAAAGATGATTTTTCAGTTCAGAAAGATAAATATTAAAAAATATAGTTGAATTTTCATCCAAAAAATATTTATATTGATTTTTCAACACAAAATGTGAATTTTTCTCAAAAGGTTAATTTTCTACGTAATAGTTGAATTTTCTGCGAAATAGTTGAATTTTTAACAAAACAGTAGATTTATGGACCAAAAAGGATGACTTTTTAACAAATTCATTGAATTTTCATTCAAAAAGTTGCATTCTTATCAAGAAAAGATGAATTTTCTACTCAGACAGATGAATTTTTTGATAAAAAAGATAAATTTAAAAAAAATTCGAATTTTCATCAAAAAAATATTCCAGTTGATTTTTCAACACAAAATGTGAATTTTTCTCAAAAGGTAAATTTTCTACGAAATAGTTGAATTTTCAACAAAACCATAGATTTTTGGACCAAAACTAAACTACTAAGAACTACTAAAAACTACTACTAAAGCAGATGAATTTGTAAAGCAAAAAGAAAATTTTTCAAAAAAAAATAGTTGGATTTTTATAAAAAAAAATTTTAATTGATTTTTCAGCACCAAAATATTAATTTTTCTCAAAGGTGAATTTTCTACGAAATAGTGGAATTTTCAAGCAAAAAGATTCAATTTTTAACAAAAATGATGAATTTTCAGAAAAATAATAAAATTTACAACTGAAAAGATAATTTTCAGGAGGAAGGAATTAGTAGGAAATTTAACAATTTTGTTAAAAATGATTTTTCGTTTGAAAATTCAATTGTTCTGTTGAAAATGCATCTTTTTGGATAGAAAATTTAACTGATTTGGTCTAATAATTTATTTACTTGCTTGAAATTTCAACCATATCGTTGAAAATCGTTTTTTTTTATTGAAAATTATTTTATTTTTTTCCAATTGAAAATTTAAGTAAATTCATTCCTTGATTACAAATTTGACTATTGTGTTGAATATTCTATTTTTTGTAAAAGATTTATTTTTTAATTGAAAATGTAAGTATTTCATTTTTGGTTGAAAGTTTTTTTTTAGTTAAAAATTCAACTATTATTTGGATGAAAATTTATCTTTTTTAGTTGAAAATTTAACTACTTCGTTGAAAGATGGACTACTTCGTTAAAAATTTAATTTTTCTAGTTGAAGATTCTTGATTTCAGTTGAAAATAATTTGGTTGAAAATTCAACTGTTTCGTTGAAAATTCGGTTTTATTGGTCGAAAATAAACTTTTTTAACTAAAATTTTTATTTATGCATCCTTTTTTTTAGTTTTAGCTAAAAATTCCTCTCTTTGGTTGAAAATTTAATTATTTTGTTAAGAATTTGTTGTTTTCTGGTTGAAATTTTTTTTTTATATGTAGATTTAACTATTCCAAATAAAGATTCTTCATTTTAGTTGAAGATTCATCTCCTTCATTAAAAATCGGACTATTTTGCAGAATATTCGATATTTTTGTGACAAATGTTTTTTTACAATAAAAATGTAAGTGCTTCAGTTTGGTAGAAAATTTATATATTTTAGTTAAAAATTCAACTATTTGGATGAAAATTTATCTTTTTAGTTGAAAATTCAACTGCTTGGTTAAAAATTCATTTATTATTTTTAAATTCGTCTTTTTGGATATAAAATTAATCCCCTCGGTTGAAAATTTATATTTTTCGTTAAAAATTCGATTATTTGGTTGAAAATTAATCTACTTTGCAGAAAAATAATCTTCTCGTTTAAAATTCTATGTTTCTGTGGAAAATTAAATTCTTTGTTTAAAATATATTCTACTTTCAAGAAAATTCAACAATTTTGTGAAAGTCTTTTTTTTTGAAAATTCTACGCTTTGCTAAAAATTCGTCTTTTTGGGTTCAAAATTCAACTAGTTTGTTAGAAAATTCAAAGATTTGATTGACAAGATTTTTTTTTTAAATCCTTGACTTTTCCTAAACTTTAAAAAAAAATTTTGTTGGCTAGATGCCTTTTTTCACTTAACAATTTTCTTTGGCGCGTGAAGTTAAATTCATAAAAAAAGTAATTTTTAACAAAATAATTCAATTTTTAACCACAGTGATGAACTTTCTACCAGTTAGTTGAATTTTTATCCAAGAAAAGATAAATTTTCATGCAAGAAAATTGAATTTTCAACTGAAAAATATCAGTTTTTAACCAAACAGTTGAAATTTTCAACAAAAATAGACACATTTTCAAACAAATATTTGAATTTTCAACCAAAAAAAAAGGAATTTTTAACAAAAAGATAAATTTTCAAATAAAAAAGATCAATTTTCAAACAGATGAATTTTCAATAAAAACTATGAATTTTCAGCCAAGAAGTTTGATTTTCCATAACAAATACGAATTTTCAACGAGGAAGATAAAATTTCAATCAAATAGGTGAATTTTCAAATGAAAAAGATCACTTTTCAACCAAAAAGTTAATTTTCAACCAAGAAAGACCAGTTTTCAACCAAGTAGTTGAATTTTAAAAAAAATCCCACTAAATAGCTGAATTTTCAACCAGAATGATGAATTTTCAACTAAAAAGGTGAATCTTCAGCTGGAATAATTGCACTTTTAACGAGAAAGATGAATTTTTAACTAAGAAGATTAATTTTCTATTAAAATACGAATATTCAACAAAAAACATGAATTTTCAATTGAATAGTTAAATTTTCAACAACAAAGAAGAAGGAATTTTTAACAAAACAATTCCAATTTCAACTGAAAAAGATTAACTCTTAAGCAAATAGTTGAATTTTGAGCTGAAAAATATAAATTTTCATTCAAGAAGATTAATTTTCCATAAAAAAGACGAATTTTCAACAAAGAACATAAATTTTCAATCAAATATTTAAATTTTCAACTAAAAAAATCAACTTTCAACCAAATAGTTGAATTTCCAAATGGTTGAGATTTTGTGTTTTTTTGTTGAAAATTCAACTGTTGGGTTGAAAAATTATATTTTTTAGTGGAAAATTCAACTATTCTGCTTGAAGGTTGATCTTTTTTAGTTGAAAATTCAATTTTTTGGTTAAAAATTCATCACTTTGGTTGAAAATTGAGTTATTTTGTTAAAAATTCCTTTTTTTGTTGAAAATTCAACTATTTGATTAAAAATGTATGTTCCTTGTTGATAATTTTTCTTTTCTAATTGCAAATTTATCTTCTTCGTTTAAAATGTATCGTTTTTTAGTTCAAAATTCAACCATCTGGTAGAAAATTGATGTTTTTTAGTGGAAAATTTATCTTTTTGATAAAACTTCATCACATTGATTGAAAATTTAATTATTGTGTTAAAAATCCCTTTTTTTAATTACATTAATTTCCAACCAAATAGTTGAATTTTCAACTAAAAAACGATAAATTTCCAACGAAGAGGATTAATTTTCAATCAAGAAAGAAAAATTTTCAACATGGAACATAAATTTTCAATCAAATAGTTGAATTTTCATACAAAAAATGGAATTTTTAACAAAATAATTCAATTTTAATTAATAGATACATTGTCAAACAAATATTTGAATTTTCAACCCCAAAAAAAAGGAATTTTTAACAAAAAGATACATTTTCAAACAAATGAATTTTCAACTAAAAACGATTAATTTTCAGCCAAGCAGATTGAGTTTCCATAAAAAATACGAATTTTCAACGAGGAACATAAATTTTCAATCAAGCAGTTGAATTTTCAACTACAAAAAAATTAACTGTCAACCAAATAGTTGAATTTTCATATGAAAAAGATCAATTTTCAACCAAATAGTTGAATTTTCAACTAAAAAACGATAAATTTCCAACGAAGAGGATTAATTTTCAATCAAGAAAGAAAAATTTTCAACATGGAACATAAATTTTCAATCAAATAGTTCAATTTTCATACAAAAAATGGAAATTTTAACAAAATAATTCAATTTTAATTAATAGACACATTTTCAAACAAATATTTGAATTTTCAACTAAAAAAAAAGGAATTTTTAACAAAAAGATAAATTTTCAAATAAAAAATATAAAGTTTCAAACAGAAGAATTTTCAACTAAAAACGATTAATTTCCAGCCAAGCAGATTGTGTTTCCATAAAAAATACGAATTTTCAAGGAGGAACATAAATTTTCAATCAAACAGTTGAATTTTCAACTACAAAAAAACTAATTAACTGTCAACCAAACAGTTTAATTTTCATATGAAAAAGATCACTTTTCAACCAAACAGTTAATTTGTAACCATGAAAGACCAATTTTCAACCAAATAGTTGAAATAAACAAAAAAATTCATACTAAATAATTAAATTTTCAACCAAAATGATGAATTTTCAACTAAAAAGGTGAATCTTCAACTGGAATAGTTGCAATTTTAACGAGACAGATGCATTTTCAACTAAGAAGATTAATTTTCTATTAAAATACAAATATTCAACAAAAAACATGAATTTTCAACCAAAAAAAAAAGGAATTTTGAACAAAACTATTCAATTTTCAACTAAAAAAGATTAATTTTCAAGCAAATAGTTGAATTTTGAACTGAAAAATATAAATTTTCATTCAAGAACATTAATTTTCCATAAAAAAGACTAATTTTCCACAGAGAACATAATTTTTTAATCAAATATTTGAATTTTCAACTGAAAAAATCAACTTTCAACCAAATAGTTGAATTTCCAAATGGTTGAGATTTTGGGTTTTTTGTTGAAAATTCAACTGTTGGATTGAAAAATTATTCTTTAGTGGAAAATTCAACTATTCTACTTGAAGGTTGAACTTTTTTAGTTAAAAAATTCAACTTTTTGGTTAAAAATTCATCAATTTGGTTGAAAATTGGATTATTTGGTTAAAAATGCCTTTTTTTGTTAAAAATGCAACTATTTGATTGAAAATTTATGTTCCTTGTTGACGATTTTTCTTTTTTAATTGCAAATTCTTCCTCTTCGTTTAAAATTTATCGTTTTTTAGTTGAAAATTTATCTTTTTGATAAAACTTCATCACATATATAAGTTGAATTTTCATTTAAAAAGATCAACTTTCAAACAAACAGTTGAATTTTCAACAAAAAAATACAAAATCTTAACCAAATAGTTGACTTAAAAAAAATTAGCAGAATAATTCAATTTTCAATCAATATGACGAAGTTCTATCAAAAAGATGAATTTTCAACTAAGAAATTCTGAGTTGAAAATTCATCTTTTCGATAAAACTTAATCACATTGATTGAAAATTTAATTATTGTGTTAAAAATTCATTTTTTATAATTAGATCAATTTTCAACCAGATAGTTGAATTTTCAACTAAAAAACGATAAATATTCAATGAAGAGGATTAATTTTCTATCAAAAAAGAAAAATTTTCAACAAGAAACATAAATTTTCAACGAAAAAAAAATCAACTTTCAACCAAATAGTTGAATTTCCAAATGGTTGAGCTTTTGTGTTTTTTTGTTGAAAATCCAACTGGTGGCTCAAAAAAAATCTTTTTTAGTTGAAAAATTAAACTTTTTGGTTAAAAATTCATCAGTTTTTTTGAAAATTGAATTATTTTGTTAAAAATGCCTTTTTTTGTAGGAAATTCAACCATTTGATTAAAAATTTATCTTCCTTGTTGACGATTTTTCTTTTTTAATTAGAAATTCTTCTTCTTCGTTTAAAATTTATCGTTTTTTAGTTGAAAATTCAACCATTTGGTGGAAAATTGATTTTTTTTAGTTGAAAATTCATCTTTTTGATAAAACTTCATCACATTGATTGAAAATTAAATTATTGTGTTAAAAATTCATTTTTTTTAATTAGATCAATTTTTAACAACAAAAAAGGAATTTTCAACAAAACAATTCAATTTTAAACTAAAAAAGATAAACTCTAAAGCAAATAGTTGAATTTTGAACTGAAAAATATAAATTTTTATTCAAGAAGATTAATTTTCCATAAAAAAGGCAAATTTTCAACAAAGAACATAAATTTTCAATCAAATATTACAAATATTATTAAAAGTTCATCACTTTGGTTGAACATTAAATTATTTTGTTAAAAATGCCTTTTTTTGTTGAAAATTCACCTATTTGATTGAAAATTTATGTTCCTTGTTGACAATTTTTCTTTTTAAATAAAAAATTCTTCTTCGTTTAAAATTTATTGCTTTTTAGTTGAAAATTCAACCATCTGGTTGAAAATTGATTTTTTTAGTTGAAAATTCATCTTTTTGATTAAACTTCATCACATACCTATATAAGTTGAATTTTCAACTAAAAAGATCAACTTTCAAACAAACAGTTGAATTTTCAACAAAAAAATAGAAAATCTTAACCAAATAGTTGACTTAAAAAAAAATTAGCAGAATAATTCAATTTTCAATCAATATGACGAAGCTTTATCAAAAAGATGAATTTTCAACTAAGAAATTCTTAGTTGAAAATTCATCTTTTTGATAAAACTTCATCCCATTCATTGAAAATTTAATTATTGTGTTAAAAATTCCTTTTTTTTCATTACATCAATTTTCAACCTGATAGTTGAATCTTCAACTAAAAAACGATACATTTTCAACGAAGAGGGCTAATATTCTATCAAAAAAGAAAAATTTTCAACAAGGAACATAAATTTTCAATCAAATAGTTGAATTTTCAAAAAAAATGGAATCTTCAACAAAATAATTCAATTTTCAACCAAAGTGATGAATTTTCAAAGAAAAATTTGAATTTTCAACTAAAAAAGATAACTTTTCAACCAACAGTTGAATTTTCAACAAGAATTCCAGAACAAAAAATTGTCTGATGCATTTTTGGACCACCCAAGTCTTCATACACTACTTTTCCACATAGTGAAAATTTTGATTTCCAAAATTTTTATTTTATCGACCCACCCTGATGAATATTAGTTAATTGAAATTAAATTTTTAAAATCTCACAGTAATACTTTTTTTTTTTCAATTTTAGAAAGAAACTTGAAAAAATAACTTACAGGTTGAGCTAAAGCTTTCTCATCAATTTTCGTGAGCTTTGAGCAGTTTTGAATCCTCAAAATATTCAAATTTTTTAATTTTGAAAAAGCCCCTTTCCCGATTCTATTTAATTGCGACATGTTTCGCAAATTGAGTTCCTCAAGTGCTGGTAATTCAGGAAATGCATTAGCTTGTCCTATAAATTCAATGGGATTATTGTCCATCGTTAGTACTTTTAATGACTTTGCATATTCGAAAGCCAGAGGGGGCGTCGTAAATTGATTTCCACTTAGGTCGAGTTTTAATAAATTCCTGGAAAAAATAATTATTATTAATGATAAATATATGATAACATGAAAATGAAAAGAAATAATTAATGTTTCTACATTAAAAAAAAAAAGATGGGACTCAAATATGTGAAAGTATATCGAAACCCATTAGCTATATATAAATATAATATTCCTAATTTTATTTTTCAGGACTTATCAGTCGTCCCATTTTTAGAAATTTTTTGAAATATTTTTAATTGTTCTTCAAAAATTAATTATCCAGAATAAAAAATCATTAAAAATTTTATCAGGAATCTTAAGGAAAATTTTTTAATTTTTTTTAAATTAAAAAAAATTTAAATTATGTTTTAATTGTTTCTGAACTTCTAAATATCTTTCAAATGATTCGCATTTTTCTAAAATTGAAAAAAAAATTGCCTTAAAATCTTGGAAAATCTTTTTTTACAATTTCGGAAATCTTTTGAAATGTTTAGAAAAATTTTTCAATATTCTCTTGAAATGATTTTAAAAACTGAAAATAATTTAAAAATTTCTTAGCAATTTGAAGGTAATTTTTTCATTCTCCTAAAACCTTTTGGAAATCTCAAAAAAAATTTAATTTTTTTGTTTTAAATCTTCAAAATATTATACATAATTTAAAAAATTGTTTGAGAATCTTTTAGATTTTTTTTGTCTTTTGAAACCCTTTTAAATATTCTCCTCGAATTAATTTTTCGACATGAAAAATTATAAAAAAATTTTCCAAGTATCTCACAAATTTTTTCTTCATTATTTTGAAACCTTAAAAATTCTTTAAACCTTTACAATTTTATTTCGTACTCTTCCAAAATATATTTCTTTTTTAAGTTTTTGAAATCTTCTCAAATTTAAAATTATTTTTCGCATTTTTTTTAAACTTCTAAATATTTTTTAGAATGATTTCAATTGTTTTAACTCCCTTGAAAAATCTACTTGCTGTTTTTAAGTTTTTGAAATGTAAAAAATTGAAAAAATGTTTTAAATTGTTTCTGAAGTTTTAAATATGTTTAAAATGATTCGCATTTTCTCCAAATTTTTAAAAAGGCTAAACAATTTTCAAAAATTGCCTTTAAACCTTGGAATTTTTTTTCAACAACTTCGGAAATCTTTTGAAATGTTTAGAAATTTTTTTTAATATTCTCTTGAAATGATTTTAAAAAATGAAAATGTTTAAAAAATTTCCTAGCAATTCGAAGATAATTTTTTCATTCTCCTAAGACCTTTTGAAATTCTCAAAAAAAAATTCATTTTTTGTTTTAAATCTTCAAAATTCGATACATTATTTAAAAAATTGATTGCGGGTCTTTTAGATTGTTTTTTGTCTTTTGAAACCCTTTTAATTCTCTTCGAATTAATTTTTCAAACTAAAAAATTGTAAGAAAATTTTCCAGGAATCTCATAATTTTTTCTTTATTATATTGAAACCTTGACGAATTTTTTTAATCTTTATAATTTTATTTCGAAATCTCCCAAAATATATTTCTTTTTTAGGTTTTTGAAATCTTCTCAAATTTAAAATTATTTTTTGCACTTTTTTTTTAAATTCTAAATATCTTTTTAAATGATTTAAATTGTTTTAACTCCCACAAATTTAAAGATATTCTTACAAATCATCCAAATTCTTTTTCGAAAGTTTCCGAAATATTTTTCAATGTTTTTAAAATCTTTTTTAATTGCTCTTTTTTAATTAATTTTTCAAAATGAAAATTATTAAAAATTTGTCCAGGAATCTTACAAAAATTTCTTTATTATCTTAAAACCTTTCGAAATTCTGAAGAAGCTCTACAATTTTATTTTGAAATGTTCAAAAATCTACTTTCTGTTTTTAATTTTTTGAAATGTAAAAAATTTAAATAATTGTTAAAATTGTTTCCGAATTTTTAAATATGTTTAAACTGATTCCCATTTTTCTCAAAATTGTTAAAAATGTTAAAAAATGTTAAAAATTGCTTCATGATCTTGGAAATTATTTTTCAACAATTTTAGCAATCTTTGGAAATGTTTTAAAATCTTTATAAATATTCTCTTGAAATAATTTGAAAAATAAAAAACATTTTCAATTTTCTCAGCAATTTCAAGGAAAATTTTTATCCCATGAAACCTTCCAAAATTCTTAAAAAGTTTTTTTATCTTTTGTTTAGAATCTTTAAAATTCTAAACATAATTTATAAAATTGGATGGGAATATTTCAGATTATTTTTTGAGGATTTTGGAAACCTACTGTTGAAAAAATTAATTTTCAATAAGAAAAAGCGAAATTTTCAATAGAATAGTTGAATTTTCAGCCATAGAGATGACTTTACAACCAAATTAATGAATCTTCAACCAAAAAACTTAATTTTTTACAAAGTAGTATCACTATGAACCAAAAAAGATTAATTTTCAACAAAAAATTGAATATTTGATGTTCTAACAAAAAAGATTTTTAATATTGTAATATTAAATAAAAGAGAGTTGAATTTAAACAAAAAAGATGAACTTTAAATGAAATACTTAATTTTTAAGTTCAAATGTTAATTTTTAACAAAAAATATTTTTTTCAATAAAATAGTTAAATTTCTATAGGAAGAAATTAATTTTTAACTAAAAAAAATGTGTGCCAAAACAAGCAATAGTTCAATTTTCATAAAAAAAATCATTTTTAACCAAAAAAAAAGGTTTGAACCCAATAATTTAACTTTCATCCAAAAATAATGAATTATGAAACAAAAGGAGGAATTTTCAGATAATACTATTAATTTTCTACCAAAAAGCCGAATTTTTAACTGAAAAATTAATTTTTGACAAAAAAAAAAGTTTTAACAAAGTAGTTAAATTTTAAACAAAAAAAAAATGAATTTTTAACTAAAATGAATGAATTTACAAATAAGAAGAATAATTTTCTGAAAAAGTCAATTTTCAAACACATTGTTAAAGTTTCAACTAAAAAGATCAATTTCAAAGAAAAGAAAAGCGAATTTTTTGAATCAGTTAAATTTTCAATCGAAAAATGATTTTTTAACCAAAAAGTTTAATTGTTGAGTATCAAGATTAATTTTTGACCAAAAGAGATAAATTTTTCATAAAATACATTAAATTGCATCCAAACAGATGCATTCAACCAAAAGTAAGAAGACGCTGAACAAATTTTTTTTTCTCAAAACCAAAACCAGAAATAGGAGATTTGAACAAAATACTTGAATTTTCAACCTAAACTGATGCATTTTCAATTGAAATATTAATTTTTAAGTAAAAAAAAAATATTTTTAACAATGCAGTTAAATTTTTAGCCAAAGAAATGAATTATTAACCAAAATAAATGAAATTAAAAGAAAGAAGTATAATTTTCTAAAAACAGTAAATTTTCAAACACATAGTTGAATTTTCAACTCACAACATCAATTTTCAAGACAAGAAAAACAAATTTTTATAAATTAGGTAAATTTTCAGTTATTCAATTTTTAAGGAAAAAAACTGATTGTCACCCAACTAGTTTATTTTAAACTAAAGAGATGAATCTCCAACAACCAGCGTAAAATTTATTAGTTGATCATTCAACCAAAAAAAATTTTTAATTAACCCTCTTCTTTTGTTCAAAATTTAATTATTTTGAGGAAAATTATTTTTTCTAGATGAGAATTAATTGTTTTAACTGAAAATTGAACTCGTACATATTTGATTAAAAATTTATCTTCTTAAGTTGAAAATTCAAATATCTGGTTTAAAATTCCTGTATTTTATTGAAAATCCGAATTTTGTGGGAGAATATTTAATCTTCTTGATGACTATTTCATCCTTTTCGATAGAGAATTTACTTAAATTTTATTGAAAATTAATTTTCTTATTACAAATTTAACTATTCTATTTCCAGTTGAAAATGCATCTGCTTTCTGTGAAAATTTAACTATTAGTCGAAAATTCGTCTTTTTTTGGTAAAACAGTACTCTCATTATTTGAAATTTCATCTTTTTGTTTCAAAATTAATTTCTTTGGTTGAAAATTCATTTGTTGAAAATACGATTGGTTTTTGTTTGCAAATTTATTTTACTAACTGAAAATTATCCTACTCTATTTTTGTTAAAAAATTTGTATTTTTAGTTTGCAATAAATGTATTTGGCTGAAAATTAAATTTTTGTTGTTGTTGAAAATTCATCATTTTAGTTAAAAATTCACTTCAACTATTACACTTTTTGTGGAAATTTTCTTTTTTTGATAGAAATTTAATCTTTTTCTTTAAAAAATAAAAATTATCTGTCAGTAGAAAATTTAACTATTATATTTCTTGTTAAGAATTAATTTCTTTCATTGAAAAAAAACTGTTCAGTTGAAAAATTTTTTTTGTTGATCGAAATTTCATTTGGATAAAATTTCATATTTTTGGTTGAAAATTCATCAGAGTGATTAAAAAATGATTTCTTTGGTTGAAAATTCGTTTCTTTTCAGTTGAAAATTAATTTTTTAAACTGAAGATATAACTTTTCCATTTTCGCTTGAAAATTTATATTTTTAGTTGAAAATTAATTAATTTTTTGAAAAATAATTTTTTGTTATGAGAAAAATATATTTTTTTAAATATTTTTTTTTTAACATTTATTTTCCCTTCTCCACTTCCCTACATTCTCCTACTTACCCACCCCCTCCCCTCATTCCTCCTACTCACCGTCCCCTTATTTCCCCTCACGCCCTCTTTTACCCCTCCCTTTATTTTCCCTACCCTTAAGACCCTCATTATCCGTCACTTCCCTTACTTCCTCATCCTTACTTTCCCTTACTTCTCTTACTTCGCCCTCATTTTTCCTCACTCTCCACCATTTCCCTTACTTCCTCTCCCCTCATTTCCAATTCTTTGAAAAAAATACGACGGACTGACTTCTTCATCTTCTTTCCCTTTTCTTCACTTACCCTAGTCCTCAATCCATCATTTCCTCTACTTACCCACCCCTCATTTCCCCACTTCTTCTACTTCCCAAATCCTACATGGATTTCGATGTACTTTCATGTATTGGAGCCTATTAAGACGTTCACTGAGTCTTTCAACTCTCCTCCTGCCATACTTTCCCTCTTCTACTTCCCTACATTCCCCAACTTACCCTCTCCTCTCCATACATCAAACTTCTCTTCCCCTGTCTTCCTCAACTTCTTCCTTATCTACTCCACCCTTTCACATTTATCCTTACTTCCCCTATCCTATCATTTTCCCTCACTTTCCCTAGTTCCCCAACTATCATTTCCCTCATTTCCCCCATTCTCTTACTTCTTCCTGCATATCTCCTAATCCCCGTCCCCTTATTTCCCCTCAAACCATCTTTCAACCCTTCGTTCATTTCCCCTACCTCTAACCCTCATTATCCGTCACTTCCCTGACTTCCTTTTACTTCTCTTACTTCCCCCTCATTTCCCATCACTCTCCAATATTTCCCTTACTTCCCCTCATATTATTTCCAATTCTTTGAAGAAAGTACGACAGACGGACTTCTTTCCCTTCTCTTCACTTACCCTAGTTCTCAACCCATCATTTCCTCTACTTACCCGCCTCTCATTTCCCCACTTCTTCTACTTCCCCCATTATCAATGGATTTCGATGTACTTTCATGTATTGGAACCTATTAAGGCGTTCACTAAGTCTTTCAACCCTCCTCCTCCGATACTTTCCCTCTTCTACTTCCCCACATTCCCCAACTTACGCTCTCCTCTCCACACATCAAACCTACCACACACATTCCCTACTTCCTCTCACATTTATCCTTACTTCCCCTATCCTATCATTTCTTCTCACTTCCCCTCATTCACCAACCATCACTTCCCTCACTTACACTCCCCTCCCTTCATATCTCCTACTTCCCCTACCCTTATTTCCCACCCATCATTTCCAATTCTTTAAAAAAATACGATAAACGGACTTCTTCCTCATCTACTTTCCCCTCACTTCCTCTAAAAAAATATCTACCAATGGTTTTCGTTGTACTTTCCTGCATTTGAATCCCATCAAAAACGTGAGGGTAGCTTTCCTCTTTTACCAATATAAATAATTAATTAAATTTTTTTGTAATACTTACATGTGAGATGTGTGTAACATTTCAGGAGGCAAATTATTTAAGCCACAATAGCTCATGTCAAGTTCTTCCAAAAGTGGAATATCGGATAATGCATTTTTTGTAGGTGCGTCAATCATAAGAAATTGATTTCCTCTGAGACTTAGCACTCTTATGTCTCTAGTGTGCTGGAAAATTCCTTGATCTAGCGTGTGAAGAAGATTATGACTCAAATTCAAGACTTTGAGTGTTTTCAGAGGCTCGTAGCTTTCCGACGCCCATTTTCCCTATTATAGAAAATTCCAATTTTATGGTTCATTAGTGTAATTGCCAAAAAGTTTACCACCAAATACTTCAATTATCAACTAAAAAGATGAATTTTTAACAAAAAGAGCAATTTCCTACGGAAAAGGTCAAATTTTCTATAAAATACATAGGGGAGAGTCACCAGTTGTGGGCACTCTCCGGTTGTGGGCACTCTCCGGTTGTGGGCACTCTCCGGTTGTGGGCACTTTTCGGTTGTGGGCACCTCTGCGTAACAACTGACAGAATACAAATATGCCGGATCTAACTGGTGGCGTACTTGTATTCTGACAGTAGTACGCAGTTTTCGAGGTGATATCAACGTAAATAGACGATTTGTGCATTAGCTGCGATCACATTGACAAAAATAAGTAAAAATTAACGCATTCGTAATTTACCAATTTTTAAAAACGTTGTGATTTAAGATGTTTCATCGATTTATATGCAAGTTGTGAAACATCGCATTTTCTCAATACACCGATAATGGTCGTGAATTCCGGTTGTGGGCACTCAAATGTAACCGGTTGTGGGCACATTTTTTTCATTCAAAGCATCTGTTTGACTTGAGAATTTTCAGATATCATCATTCATGCTGACATAACATATTCCATTAACGTTTTAACGTATTTTAGTTATTATTTTTGTTTATGTATTTCAGCTATGACAACCCCGAAGAAGTCTACTACCGAAGTCAAATACATTTTTTTCATATTTTTGCCACTAAGGGCCTTTAAAATTAATTAAATTTTTTTAAATTAAAATTAATTCTTCAGAATTAGGTTTAACTATCCCCATTTTCAGCGAACTTTCGAAGGGTGCCCACAACCGGTTACGATTTTGTTCGTTGCCAAAAATGACGATTTCACAAAATTGGTCGTAAAATGTTTCCAGTTGACGGAATCAATGTACTTACTCAAGCAAAAAGTTAGCTGAGGCCTTTAGCTTTCCAATGAGATCCATATCACCGCATAATATGGTCTCAAACGGAAATTATGGGCCAAAAATAAAACTGTGCCCACAACCGGAAACTCTCCCCTATACATTTTTATGAACAAAAATTGTTACTTTTCAGCCCAAAATCAAATAGTTCAATTTCCAGATAGAAAATCAATTTTTCATTGAAAAAAAGAACAAATTTTGAACAAAATAATGATATCCTCAACCAAAACTGATTAACTTTGATCAAACTGTTGTATTTTTAACCAAAATAAGATGAAATTTCGAGCAATAGAGATGAATTAAAAAAAAGAATTTGCAACAAAAAGGATTAATTTTTTTACAACGGCAATAGTGAAATTTTCAGTTAAACAGCTAATTTTTAATAAGAAAAAACAAATTTTTCAAACAGTTACATTTTCAAGAAAAGGATGAATCTTTAACAAAAAATATTAATTTTTACAAATTAGTTCCACTTTTAGACAAGATCAACTTTAAATCAAGTACTTGAATTTTCTGCTAAATAACATACATTTTCAACAACAAAAAAATAGTTATATTTTTAAACAAAAAGATCACTTTTAAACCAAAACTTTTTAACAAGAAATGAAATTGTTGAAACTTCAAGTAAAAAAATTAATTTTTCACCAAAATAAAGAAATAATTTTTAACCCAATAGGTAAATTGTCAACAAAAGAGTTAAATTTCCAACTGAAAAAGGGAGAATTTGATCCAAAAATGGGATATTTTGTCAAAATTTTAAATAATTTTCTTAAATATTTATTACTTTGTTAAAAATTTAAATATTATGTTTAAACTTTAACTTTTTTGCTTAAAAATTCAACTATTTGGTAGAAAATACAATTGCTTTTGGTTAAAGTTGAATATTTTTTGTTTGAAAATTCAAGCATTTGGTTGAAAATTCATCTTTGTTGATTAAAACTTCAACTATTTTCTTGAAAAATTATCCTATTTGTTTGAAAGTTCAACTCTTTGGTTTATATTTTGTTCGATTCAGCTATTTGATTGAAAAAAAATCTTTTTTGGTAGAAAATTAATCTTTTTGGTCGAAATTTCATTTTATTGGCTGAAAATTAGTTTTTTTAATGCAAATTAATTCTTTAGTTCAAATTTTGACTATTATTCTATTTTTCGTCCAATTTTTTTGTTGCAGACATTTAATCTTTTCGGTTGGAAATTCATCTGTTTGATTGAAAATTGATCTATTTCGTTGAAAAATTATTTTTATTTTTTATTTTATCATTATGTTTAAAATAGTTTTGTTTTTATTAGAAATGTGGATATTTCATTTTCGCTTGAAAATTCATCTTTTTTAGTTCAAAATTATTTATTTT
>CAKNXH010080538.1:21426-34426 GCA_932178445.1 Andricus quercusramuli | reverse complement strand
ATTAATATTATAGGTCAATCGATTCGACTCGAATCAACACACCTTTTATGTTTTTGCATCAACTTTAAATTATGTTAATGAAAAAAGTTTTACTATAAAAAACCGATTTTCAAAATATATAAATTACCATAACTTCCCTACTCTTTGATAAAATGCATCATTATTATAGGTCAATCGATTCGTTTCGAACCAAGGAATCTTTTATATTCTTGCATCAACTCTGAATTATGCTAGTGAAAAAAAGTTTTACTATAAAAAACCGATTTTCAAAATATATAAATTACCATAACTTCCCTACTCTTCAATAAAATGTATGAATATTATAGGTCAATCGATTCGTCTTGAACCAAGGAATCTTTTATATTCTTGCATCAACTTTGAATTATGCGAATGAAAAAAGTTTTACTATAAAAAACCGATTTTTAAAATATTATTGAGTGCTAGAAAAAAATGCAATAAATATTTTCAGAAATCCTTCGGTCAGTTTCAAGATATTAGTGCGGAAAATAAGCTCTCCAAATTTCATCAATTTATCTGCAACCGTTTTCTAGTTATCGTGTTCACAAAAAAGCGTGACATCCACACATCCACACACACACACACATCCGGACAATTGCTTAGAACATTGTATTAGACATTTTTAAATTAGGGAGGGTTTAATTAAATGAATTTAAAAATTTTGAAAAATGTCACCATTACAAAGCTTCCTCTATGAGGAAGCAAAATAGATGAAAAGACCAGAGATCGGTAAGTTTTAGGTTAGACCAGTCCGGATGTGGATTGGACACTCATCTTTCTTAAGGGTGCGGTTCCAAACGTCGAAAATTTAATTTCTGGAGGGTCCTGATTCATACCCTGACCCTTCTAGTTCTTAAGGGTTCGAGTCCATAACCATACCTTTCAAACTCTCAAGGGTACGAGTCGGGACCCGGACCCGAGCCCGAACCCCTTTATGTTCTTGATAGTCCAGAGCCGAATGCTTGAGACATATGGATGCGCAGTATAGTTACACGATACCTGTTGCTGCGCAGTGAAGTTAGGAGGTACTTATAGATGCACAGTAGAGCTGAATAGCAGTTACACCTACACAGTCGAGATTCAAGCTTATACGGATGCGTAGTGGAGTTCCATACTACTTACGGGTGCGCAGTAATGTTAGGAGTACTTGTGTGTGCGCAGTAGAATTGCACAGCACTTACCTCAACGCAGCAGAGTTCCATGGAAGTTACGGATGTGCAGTATAGTTACACGGCACTTATGGATCCGCGGTGAAGTTAGAGGGTACTTGCATATGCGCAGTAGAGTTCTATGGAACCTATGGATGCTCAATTGAATTACATAGCAAGTATGTCTGCGTAGTAGAGTTACGCAGCGCCCATGGCTGCGCAGTAAAGTTACATACCACGTACGTCTGCGCACCAATGTTGGGTAGTACTGAGGAGTAGAGAGCATGAATTTGTGGACAAAATAAAAAAATTCCAAAATTTAACTCCAATTTTGAAACTTATTAAATTAGTAGATTTGCATGAAATTCAGTACAAGGGGGGTTTTCGGGCACAGAACACGAATTTTGGGTCAAAAATCAAAAATCAAAAAAGTTTAATAACATTTTGATGATTTTATAAAATTGGTAACTTTTCATGAAATTATAACAGGGGGGATTTAGAAGCGACACAATAAAAACTTAAGGTGTGAATCTAAAAATTTTGAAAGGAAACCTATTTTTTGGAATATTTATTAAATTAGTGAGTTTCTATGAAAGTTAGTAAGAGAAGGTTTTCTGAGTCACAGCATACAAATTTGGAGCAAAACTTCCAAAAGTGGACCTGAATCTAGAAAATATGATTAAACATATTTCCATGAATGTCGATCACGAGGGGGTTTATGAAGTCATAGACCACAGAATGTTAACCTAAAATTTCGAAAAGGATATTAATTTGGCAGATTTTCATGAATTCTTAAACAAGGGACTTTTTCGAGTCTCAAAATACTAATGTTTACCCCGAAGAAAAAACCCTCGTATTGACTTTCACAGAAATAAATCAGATTAATAACTTTTTCAAAATTGATGTCAGCTTTTTGAATCTTGGGCCGCAAATTCCTCTGTTGTGACTCAAAAAACGTTCTCCTACAGACTTTAATGAAAATTTACCAATTAAATGAAATGTTCAAAATTTGTTTCAACTTTTTCAATTTGAGCCTCAAATTCGTACTTGTTACTTAAAATCCCGCCTCTTACTCACTTTCATGTAAATTGACCAATGAAATAGAATTTTGAAAACATAGGTTGCTATTTTAAATTCTTGAATTTTCAACCAAAATTAGTATTATGATACTCGAAAATCCCCTCCTTTCCTATTTTCATGAAAACCTATCGAGTCAATAACGTTTTACAAATTTTAAGTCAAATTTTGGAATTTTTTAATTTTGACCCCAAATTCCTTTCTGTGCCCCGAAACCCTTCATGCTGTCTATCATAAAAATTGAATAATGTGATGAAATTAACTAATTTTTTAGTTATTATCTTGAATTTTTTTATTTTGAACCCAAATTTATTTTCTGTGACACGAAAAACCCACTTGTACTAACTTTAATGAGAATCTGACATTTCAACTATATTTTCAAATTTCAGTCAAATGTGTGTCGAAATTAAAATAAAAAAAAAACTGAAGAGTCATTTCTGTTTGGGAGAAAATTTAGGTTTTTGTAAAAATTTATTTTTTTTTGCTCCCATCTCTTTAGACGAAATTCGAAAACCCGAAAGCGCCAATGTTTTTTTATAAATAGCATCCTACATTGTTATGCAAAAAACATGAAAAATTGAGAATTAAAAATTCGTAAAAATTAGACGGGAACCGTCACACTCAGGCTAATACCATTTCCGGGACACGTTTGGTCCGAGTTGACCCCCGTCTGCTCCATGGACTAAAAATGTTTTTTTGATTTTATTTACTGAAGGTGATACCTTTGATAATATCAAGTTCAAAATTGGCACAAATTTTAAATGCATGCTTCAAATTGACCGTAAAAGGGGATTTATACCATTTCCGGGACAAGTTTAATCGGATTCGATACTTTTTTGATGATGGAACATTAATTTACAATTTTTTTTTTAACCTCGTGAATAATGTGTGTCGAAATTAAAATTTAAAAGAAAAACAGAAAAATTATTTCTGCTCGGGAGAAAATTTAGGTTTTTGTACAAATTTGTCTCTTTGTTGCCACTTGTTTTTAGGCGAAATTCGAAAAACTGAAAGTGCCAATGTTATGATAAGCATTATCCCACAATGTTATTTTAGAAAATATCAAAAATTAGAATTAAAAATTCGTAAAAATTAGTGTTGAACCGTCACACTCAGACGTTGCGAACTTCAGCCCTATGGGTTACCTTGGTTTCTAAACTTGACAGTTGAGAATTTGTTTTACCAAATTTAGTTGCTGACAGATGAATGGAGGAGTTGAATGACGAAGAGATAGAGAAGCAGATAAGGAAGTTGAAAAGGTCAAAAGCAGCAGGGTTGGATGGGGTGGAGAACGAAGCACGGCTGTTTAGTACAGGAGAGGTTAGGGAGAGGCTGAAGGAGGTAGTGAAGAAAGTATGGAGCGGCGAGGGATTCCCAGGAGGGTGGAGAGAAGGGTTAATAGTGCCACTGTATAAGAAAGGAGATAGAGATAGGCAGGAAAATTATAGAGGGATCACGCTAATGAATACGGCGTATAAAGTATACGCGATGGTGGTGGCAGAGAGACTGCGGAAGGATGTCGAGGGGAAAGGAATATTGCCGGAGACGCAGGCGGGATTTAGGACGGGTAGGAGTACTATCGACAATATCTACGTGCTGCAGCACGCGGTGGATAGAGAATTAGCGAAGAAGGGGACGAGAGTGTATGCGTTTTTTGTGGATCTCAAAGGCGCGTTTCCGTCGGTGGATAGGGGGAGGTTGTGGGAGGCGATGGAGGATAGGGGAGTAGAAGAAGGCCTCGTTGAGAGGGTAAGGGAGATATATGAAGAGACCATGGACAAGGTAAGAGGAGGGGAGGGGATTTCGGAGGGATTCTGGATGGATAGGGGGTTAAGGCAGGGGTGTCCTCTGAGCTATCGTATGCAGATGACATAGTGTTGCTGGCAAATAGCGAGAAGGCCTCAAAGGAGATGATGAAGAGGTTGAGAAGATACCTGGATAAGAAGGGGTTAGAGTTGAATGCGGAAAAGTCCAAGGTTATGGTGTTCAGAAAAGGAGGGGGAACGGATAAGGGAGGAAAGTGGAAGTGGAAGGGAAAGGAGGTGCAGGAGGTGAAAGAGCTTGTGTACTGGGGCTTCGTGTTTCGGAGGAATGGGGAGTGGATGGTCACATAAAAGAGAGAGTGACGAGAGCAAATGTGGTGATGAGGCAGGTGTGGGGGTTGGGAAAAAAGCTATTTGCAGATGATTTTGGACGGCGAATAAAGCTGTTTGATTCGCTAGTGATGAGTGTGCTATTGTATGGAGTGGAGGTGTGGGGGTGGAAGGAAAGAGAAGATGTAAATAGAACGCAGGAGAGGTATGTAAAGTGGACCCTGCGGTTGGCAAGGAATACGCCTAAGTATATTGTCAGGAGGGAGACGGGGAGAACGAGTTTAGCGATTCTCGCAGAGAGCAGGGCGTGTAAATATGAGGAGAAATTTTTGGAAGAGGGGGGAAGTAGGCTGGTCAGGGACTGTTGGTGGGAGAAGGAGAACAGAAGAGGGGGTGGGAAGATGGAGGCTGAGAGGGAAAGGTATTTTAGAATGAATGGACTGCAGATGGATGAAGTCAGAAGGATGCACGAGGAAGGAAGGAAGGTTTATGAATTGGTTAAGCAAAATGGCATGGAGAGAGACAAGGCAGAGGGGGAAGAGAGAATAAGAGGGTCAAGGTTTAGCGTGAACTATGTGTGGATTATGCCAAGGACAAGAGCGCAATATTTATGTGTGAAAGGAGAGAAAGGAAGTCAGGAACTTATAGCGAGGATGAGGTGTGGGTGTATGGAGGGTTTCAATAGGTTCTGGCTCCCTCGGGAGAAGAGGATGTGTGAACTGTGCGGAAAGGGGGATGCAAGAGTGGAGCACTGATTGGAGGAGTGCGGGGAGGTGGAAAGAAGTGAGATAAGCATGGAGGCACTGTTGCATGAAAAGGGGGAAAAAAGGGCAGTAGCATGGGTGAAGGGAGTGTTGGGTAAGATGGAAATGAACAGAAGGAAGGAGGAAGAGGAATGAAGACGGAAAGATTTTAAATAGAAGAGAAAGTAGATATTAGTAACGTGTAAATATTGTAAATAGTAGATAAGTAGTAGATATTAGAGCGAAAACAGAGGTTGGCAAGCGAGGCAAAGCGAAAAAGTAGGGACATGCGTGCGAGACGAGGCGAAGCGAAGCGAGGAAGGCAAGGCGATAAAAGCGTGCGACTTAGAGATAAGGAATGGATGGATGTTAGTTTTTAAGGGTTAGTTTTAAGAAAATTCTGTGAAAATGGAAGTGTAAGCAAGTCAATTTTTTTAAGGCCAGCAGGCTGAAAAATAAACGATTATCTATTATCTACTGACAGATGATTCTCATTTCGAGCCTATTTCAATCCTCAAATCGACCTTATTTTATTAGATTGGCGGATCAAACTGAAGTGCGATTGTTTTGTTGCGTGAACTGTTTTGATAACAAATTAAGTTCTAAATCGCATCCTAATTTTTACAGTGCAGAAATTTGTTGGTCCACTAAAGACGTCCAGTAGTCTTACTCTGGCAAGCTGTGCTAGACTAATTTTGATCGGATAAAAACAATTAGAGTGTAAAGTGGGCAGGTGAACCTCAATTATTCACTTGAATTCGGTCATTTAAGTTTATCGAAAGAATAGGCGAAGAGACTCCCGCATTTGCCTACACATCCACATTACCAAATTTCGTTATGGCATTGCTTCAGATCAACTCGGCAGGGAAAAACCATATCATCAAAAAACCTCCGGGAAGAATCTTACATATTTATAATTACAGTAAATTCAACTAATTTCCTGGATAGTTGTGGCCAGTTCAATTCGTTTTTTCTTACATGAAAACAGTTATTTAAGCATACCAAAGTTCTCCTCAAATTAATGAGAACTTTACGACAGAATTATGTATTGACTTGAACTAATTAGAAATAATATTTCAAGAAGCACTCGATAAAAAACAAATGATTCTCGGTCACACTAGTTCCGTCCAGCGATCAGAAATACACTCGAATTCCGTGCTGGGTCTCTCGATCCCTTAGCGAATTCCGCTCCGTGGTCATAATTTCGTCCCATCCTTTTTACTTTCCTGAACGGATGAGTTTCGTTGTATTTTGATATACTTTCGAAAAAAGATCAAATTTTTGTCATTCAAAAGTGAAAAAACGTTAGGACTAAATTTTAGGCTGATAAAGAAACAGAATATCATCTCGCATTTCAACCGCGAGACGGAACTCGTGTGCACTGCTGCTTCACTGTCACACTACAATGGTCACTTTTATTTGCTGATACAAAATGAAATTTTACACAAACGCAGCTCAAGTTTTATCCAGTGTATTTGTGCCTCCTTGAAGTCTGTGCATAGCGCGGAGGCATTGACGGCACCATTTTATTTACCGTTGGTGTGACGGCGGAAATCCCAGGGAATCTGCGTCGACGAGCCGGCAACTGATTCCTCTGTTAGTTCCTTGAATCTGTCAAATTGCAACTCTGCAGTCAGTACAATTTTTGTCCCTTTTACTGCGATGTAAATGCGGCCATGCTTGCCCGGACCAGGATAGCTAGATGGTTCATTGTAATTGTAATTAACAAAAACAGTGGTTGTGAAAAACATTATACCGTGTACACGTATCGTAGCAAACACTGGATGATGCTCCGCAGGATTATGAGTCTGATGCACACCTAGGTCCACCCATTCGTCACCTCTGTCCATATAACTTATGCCATGTAATGTTCTCATATAAACGAAATATTCTGGATAATTCTTATCATCATTATGAGGTTTCATCCAGTATGGTTCATCGTAGGCGACTCTCATTTTTTTACCAAAAACAGAGCCATCCGACATTGCCAACTCAATGGAGCCTACTGGTCTAGCTAATTTTGTAAGGGAAAATGTAAATTTATTAAGTTTTTTTACACTCGTAACTTGAGCACTTAACAATCATAATCAATCACTGGTCAACAAAGAATGACATATATTCATGAGATAGAAATAGCATTTTCTAAATTGTTTTTTCGATGTATTTTTGAATTAGCAACCAATGAGCACTTTATTTTTTCGCTCACTTAACTTATTCTCAAGATAAGAAAAAAGCGGCTAATGCGCAGCAGCGGGAAATGCAAAACCGTCGATTTTAGAAAAATTTGCTTACTACGAACAAGTAAGTTTAGATTCAGTATACGCTTATAACTACAACATCAAACAGTGCAAAAATTAAGTTAATTATGATAATTGTTCAATGTTTAAGACAAAAAGTTTGTTTTGGATGTTTATCATCATTTACAACAGTTGGGAAGAAATCATTGAAGGTTATAGTATTTTGCATTAAATTTATTAAAACTTTGTTATTATTGATCTTTTTAAACAGATATAGTTGATAGTGCAAGCCACATTATACAACCAGTAGGGTTAGTTAACGCACGTGGACTTCTTTGTAACAGTTAATAATTGAGTATTTAATTTAATACAGATTAAATTTTTTATATGAATGATGCAATGCTAAGGTATTGATCTACATATTGCATAGTTTGCCTCTGCATTATTGGTTATGTTTTTCTTTCTCTAGGCTGACCTATATTATGCACGCCACATCATCCGCTTCAAATTTCTTGAGCTTATTAAATGCTTTCATTTTTACTGTCTACCTTCACTTTCGACTGAGTTACCTATCGCGATTCAAAGTCTTCAGTGATAAAAATCAACGCTAGCGGCTGGCCTCGCTGCTTAGAATGAAACTCGAGGTAGATTCGCTTGCACATTTTTGATGATCTTTTGGGAACCCGTTTCGATTTTGCAAGCTTTCTTAGGTTGAAATAAAGAAAAGATTTCAGAGACTACATTTTGTGTATTTTATATTTTTGCCGTAACTTTCCTGACTTATAACACAAGTTGAAGTCACTGTACAAAATTCGAGAAATTTAAGATTTGTTAATAAATTTCCATGTGATATATCCTCTTCAAAAAGTCAGGCATATCTCTCAATGGCACAGGGAATTTTTTTTGGTAGAAAAATATTTTCTATACACATTTTATAACGGGTAAGTAATTTAAAGAATTATTCGACACGCAAAATCTCAGAAACCTGGTCTGCCTAATATATAAAAAAACTTCTTTTTTTATGAAGGCATTGACCGTATTCTGTTGACCAGTGCTATTATTGATTGTCAATTACAATATAGAGCAATGATTTTCCTCATCACTTTTATGCTTCACAAGAGGATTCAATTTGGAATTGTTCAGTTGATCTAATTTGGTAATATATGTGTAGCAACAAATTTTAAGGAATTGATATTCAAAAGTTCTCGATTTGTGAAGCTTGTAATATTTTTAAATAAAAAAATGTCAACTTAGTATGCTGAAAAGTAACATTTTTTGAGATTATTGGCTTCTACATTTCAATTTTGCAATTATTAATGAATTTTACTCGAAGACAAAAAATAATTGCAATTGACTGGCGTTTGCAGATATTTCTATTCTTTTAAGCTTTGAATGCTCAGTGATTCAAAATTTAAAGCTACTGCTTTGAATTGGTTACAATTTTGATTGTCTTATAATCAAGCAATGTTGTATTTTGAAGCATTCGAAATAAAACAAATTTCAAAATATTTCTGAAACTCTATTTCTTGTGCAATAATGAGAATTTTCTTGTTTGGAAACCTTAAGAGGAATGAACGATGCAAATTGAATGCTTTTAATGAAAATAAATAATAACTATAATATTATACATATTATACTCACTAAAACAATTAACGAAGCTGACACACATGAGGAGTAAAATAGCAGCAGACTTCTTCATTTTTTCAAATAATTACAATGACAGACAAAGGAATGAGTACACTAATTTCCAGAATTGCGTTTGCATAGTGACTTCATGGACGCCTGCTATATATACTCATTTTTACGACATCAACCCAATAACCAGCTTTATTTATTCTTCAAGATAAATAAGGTAAAACGAGAAAGATTGTTGATCTCAAATCTTCAAGTTTCTCATATTTTCTATATTTATTATCCATGGAACCTTCGGAATAATTAAAGGTGACATGATGTGTGAAAACAAAAATTAATAACCTGAGATGTTTCATAAAATTGTCAGCATTTTAAGTGTTGACATTTCAATTTTTTTATTTTTCAAATATCGAATTCTATCGTCCGTCAGATTAAGAATATTTGACATAGAATGCTTCCCATTTCAAATTGATCGTAATGAAAAATGTACAATTGTTGATCGATTCCACTTCGATTCATGCAGCGATTTCGATGTTCATGAAAATAGATTTATTTATCTCGGCTGTAAATATTAACTAAAAACTGTGATGAGGAAGTGAGACATGAAAAACAGAAAAATTCAATGAAAGAACATAATCTTGCAAAATTCTCAACTACATTGAAAAAACGGGAAGGCTATAATATTGTGAAACTGGTGAAGAGACTAAAAGCGTCGCACCCACCAGATAACATATTTAAAATTTATTGTTTCATAATGAAAAATTAGAATCACTCATAAGTTTTAATTTATTGTATCATTTATTCATGTCCGTCATTTTTTGAAATTCGCAAATAAAACAAGTAACTAGCAATAATTGTACAGAAATTTAATATGAATTTAACTCTACGTGCCAAAAAAACCTGGCGAGTAAAAAGCGAACCTTCCCAAAAATAAATTGAAAAATTTCAGTGAACTTTATTCATCAGAGACAAGACGAGAATTCAAAAAAATCTTGCATATGTCAGGCAATTTCTATAACTTCAGAGTAACTGTCAAAAAGAATGAATTCGAACATTCTCAAAATTTTAATTTTTTGTATTTCTTTTTCAAAAGATTTGGGTTAAAAATGTTACAAGTTCAAGATTCTGGTCATTGAATATTAATGGTCAGTGAAAAATAAAATGTTCGTAATCAGCGCTTCAAAAGAAAATAAATATACAGAGTTTAAACAAGATCGGAGATAAGGGCTACTCGGACCTACACTTATAATTTCAGTTACATTCTCAATTTTTTCTAAAGCATGAAGAAAACATCGCAAAAAATTGTCTTTATCGGTAATTTTTTTTACCTGTACTGAGGACCTTCTTCACTAGGCCGATTTTGCAGACGCAAATTTGAAATATGTTCTCTTAAAAAAAAAATATATATATTCTGACGATTTCAGTTACAGAACAATTTACCTTCAAAATTTAAAATAGTAGAGTTGCAATGCCTTTTTCGCCAGGAAAAAAGCAGTCTTTATTTGTAAAGTTACCTTATTTTCCTGAAAATGGCAAAAACTGATAGTAAAAAAACTAAGTTACAAAAACCTTTGTCAAAACAAATTTTTTCAGTCAGTTTTGAAATTCTTTCATTACAAGTCACGCTTCTTATTTGAATTTGAAATTACTCGTGATCAGTCATATTATTTTCTTTCTCAAAATCATTGGAAAACAATTCTTTTCACAGATCTGATTTTTTGCGCAAAACTACTTTCAAAGAAAGCTGGTGGTTTTTATGTATACATATATGTAGAATTCTTGATATGGCGAATGACAAAAAAATATGCATAAAAAATCTAAAAAACGAGACAATTTTTTTTATTTTTCTCTGTCAAATCATTTTTTTATATCATATGATCTATTATTTTCAAAAAATCATTTTTGCGGAAACGGCTTCTACTTAAATAATCACTTACTGAATCATATCGACACTCAACCCTTCGTTGACAGAAAATATTTCATGATTTAAAAACGTTTTATAATTATCTTATTTTATCAACTTAAAAGTTCAGCTATTTGGTTGAAATATTCTGTATTTTTTTGAAATTCTGTCTCTTATAGTACAATATCAATATTTTCGGTGACTCATTCACCTTTTCAGTTAAAAGTACTTTTAAGAATTCCAATTTTTTTGGAAAATTCTTGTATTTTGTTATAATGAAACTTTTTTGGTAGAAAATTGATCTTTTTAGTCGAAAATTCATCTCCTTAATTGGAAAGTATTTTTTTAAATTAAAAATTAATGTTTCCAACTAAAAATTTTACTGTTCCTTTTTTTGTTGTAAATTTGATTTTTGATGGAAATTTAATATTCTTGGTTGAAAATTCATCAGTTCAGTTGAAAATTGGAATATTTTTTTCAAATTCTTCTATTTTGTTGAAAAATTCTCTTTTTCGGTTTCAAAATTTAACTGTTGTGTTGAAATTTCATTCTTTTGGTCAAAGATTCATCATTTTATTTTAAATCAAATTTTTCTACTCGTGATTTCAACTAATTGGTTGAAAAATAGTTCTTTTTTGTTAAAAACGAACTCTTTCGACTGAAAATTTAACTGTTTCGTTTCTTTCTGATCCATCTTTTGTGATAGATTATGAATATTTTTGGTTGAAAATTCATCTATTTTGTCGAAACTTTGTCTTTTTTTGGTAGAAAGTCTATCTTCTGAGTTTGAAATTCAACTATGGTCAGAGATTCAACTATTGGGTTAGAAATGAATTTTTGTTTGTTTGCTGAAGATTTATTAATTCAGTTACAAATTAATTTGTTCGCTTAAAAACTTAACTATTTTCCGTAAAAAAAATTTTAATCAATTCTTTCGACTGATAATTGAACTATTCTATTATTGGCTTCACATTTTTCTTTTTTATTTGAAAATTACTAATTGATCACTTTACTTTTCTGGCTTGAAATTCATTTATTTAGTTATGTAATAAACTATTCTTTTCGAAGTTCAAAATTTGGTTGAGAATTCAGTTCTTTGAGTGACTTTTCCTTCAGTAGCAATTAATTTTTTTAAATGGAAATTCAACTATTCTCTTCTTTGGCGAAATTTTACCTTTTTTGGAAGATATTTAATCTTTTTGATTGAAATTTCATCTGTTTAATTAAAAATTAGTTTTTTCATTTAAAATTAACTTTTTTGATTAGAAATGCAACCAAGTTTTCTGCCAGAATTTTTTTATATACATTCCATCTTTGTAGTAGAAAATTCATTTATTTGATTGGGAATTTAACTAATTCATTCGGAAGTGTATTTTAGTAATTTATTTTTCTTCATTGAAAATTGAAATATTTGATTGAAAATTCATGTATTTTGTCAACAATGATTCCTTTTTGGTAGAAAATTAATAAATTCAGTAGAAATTTTTATTTTTCTGATTCACAATTAGTTTTTTGATTGCAAATTAATTTTTTAAATACAAATTTAACTAATCAATTTTTCTTTTGAAATTTTTCTTAAAGAAATTTAATCTTCTTAGTTGAAAATGTATCTTCTTGGCTGAAAATTTAACTACTTTCATACAAATTTATTCTTTTTGGTGAAAAACATATCTCTGTTAATTAAAATTGGAATTACCTCATAACAATGCTTTAATCTTTTGAAAAAAAAGTATGCGATGATTTTTTTTCAAATTAAAGATAACAAAATGAGTATTGGATGATCAAACAAAAAAGATACTCGTTCTTCTTTGGTCATCCTATTAGGGCGCATCTTAGTGGGCACAGAATATTGAAATGGCTTCGAGAACGAGGTCTTATTTTCAAATATATATTAGATAAGCTTTCTCTAGGTCGAAGCTTGTTGTATTTCGAAAAGTTCTGTCTGGAATAAAAATTCTAGAAAACAATCAATAACTGAAAAATTAACCATTAAAAACTTAGAAAAAAAAAAACTGAAGAGTTTTATAAGGAAATTGAAAAACATTGTAAGTAATGCAGCAGAAAACCCAAATTTTGAGGATACCACTACAGAACCCAAAATAATAGAAAATATATATAATTATAGATATATAATAATTTGTTTAGAGCC